>OY720681.1:124430235-124723359 GCA_963170755.1 Amphimallon solstitiale | reverse complement strand
GTTTAGAAAAATTAATTCATAGATCTAATAAATGTATTGTGCTTAAGGGTGATTATATTGAAAAGGAAAAATAGATTTATTGTTTCATTTTATTTAAAACCCTTTCATTCCACGAACTTCTGGACCTCCACTCGTATATGTATTTACGAAGCGTGTGATGCTTAGATAAATACATCTACATCAGTGGTTCTTAACCGGGGGTGTGGGAAAGTATTTTTGGGGGTGCGGGAGAAGCCCCTAACAATATAAATTATTAACTGTCGTAGGGAAGTGGCGATCTCACCGCCCGGCGCCCCTTACCCCGTAGCCAGCCTGGGTAGAGGCAGTTATTTTTTAAACTGAAATGGGGAACCTTGACAGACGTCCCCTTCCGACCTCTAGTCTGATAGGAAGGTAGAAGACCTTAGACCCTAGCTTAATCCAAGGTGTTATGCGACCCTGTGCAGAGGGATGGATGGCACCCGAGCTATACCGGGTGTTGCTAACGGAGCCTCTGGAGTACCGGGCACTGCCGCGCCGGACAGTTTTACGTCGGCCCAACTCGTGGGAACGAAATATGTCAAAACAAACACAAATTCAAAAACAAATAGAAAACGAAAATCAAAGCATAAATAAAATACAAAAAAAAATTGAACTGGAGGTATATGGTGAGGGAAGTGATCCTTTTAAAAGAAGAGACTCTCTTCCTAGAAGCCCACCAGATCCTCGGAGTTTTAGGGAAAGAGCCTACTCACTACAGTCAACAACTAACATAGACCTTGAGGAAGACACCTCTGAGTCCGGAGAAGAGAGGCGGAAACATCTTCGATAGCATTAAATGGCTGCGAAGTGACCAACCAGTCGAGAACAAAATAGAAGAACTATGTAAGACAGTGAAAGAACTAAGAGAACTCTGTAAAGCACATCCGCACACCAAAAATGAAATAAAGACGAAAGTGGATGAAACCTGGATGAAAATCACAAGACTGCGATTATCAGAAAACGAAAAGCGGAGGGCTCATAAACCACCCAGCGAAATCGACACGCACACCGCACCTATAGCGACAAGTAAAAGAGAGAGACGCAGACAGCAATACCTGTAGTAAAGCGTAAAAACTACGGATTCAATGTAGCCACCCAAACCGTAGACTTACAGGATGAAGAAAAGCAAAGAGCAGAAGAAGAAAAAAGAGCTAAGGACATCAGGTCGGACATGGGGGTAGTTAAAGATTTAACAAAAGTCTTAGAACTCATAGACAGGCCTTGGCCAGATCAAGCATATGGCAACACCCAGCTGGTCGTCGGGAATCCTCTTCTCATGGCTAGTACTGACCTGGTTGTATATTGTGCGGCCCCTAGCATGGAGCAAGGGATAGAAAGGCAGTTCAGGGATAGTAACCCTGAGGTTTTGGAGACCTCAAATACAATGCAAGGTAAAGTGAACTGCATAAAAATCACTACGCAGTTTACAAGTGGTTGTGGACAACCAACGAAGAGAAAGTATATATTTAGAGTAACACCATCAGATGTTGTCGACGAGGTGAACAAGATCCAGTTGTTTATTGAAGGTATGGAGAAGCTGAAAGACCAATTGTATTTGGAGGAGAGGAAAAGTACATCAATACTGGTACCAGATGAAATGTGCTATCAAGGAGTAAGAAAGATCTTGGAATATGTTTTCTGTCAACCAGATGTCTCAGTCACTCTATATATCCCAAAAGCTGTTACGGGCGCCGAACGAAAGGCACTAAATACAGTTGCCACATCAAAAACTAGGGTAAAGAAAAAAGTAGATACAGGCGTAGTCGTGGTCAGTGCCCAAGGCAGGGAATACGCGGACCTGCTGAGGACAGTCAAGAAGCAAGTCAGACAGGACAATATGGGTACAGAAATGAAATAAGTAAGATGAAGTAGAGAGGGAGATCTACTTCTCTTTGTGGATGGAGGACAGGAAGAGGCTACAAAGATGAGTAACCTGATCAAGAGGACAATACCAGATGCACAAGTGGCAACTAAGGGAGGGGAAAAGGTGAAAATACTTCACATTTCGAACATAGATGGAGTAACAACAAAGGAAGAAATCGCGCAAGCAATGGAACAGGTGGTGGGAGAAACAGGAAAGGCGACAGTGAAATCACTAAGACCGGCATATGGAGGCAACCAACATGCCACCATACAAATAAATGAAAAGATGGCTGACAAATTGTTGAACATTGGCAGAATTAAATAGGATGGGTGCGCTGTCCCATAAAAGAAAGAATAACCCCGACCAGGTGTTTTAATTGCCAGGAGTTTGGACACATAGCCAGGGAATGCAGAGGTCCGGATAGACAAAACTATTGTTTAAGATGCGGTGAATGTGACCACAGAATAAAAGAATGCAAGGAAAACATAGAATATTGTCTGACATGTAAAACCACTGGACATAGGGTCGACATTATGCGATGCCCAGAGTACAAGAAACTGGTTCTGAAGCAAAGGGATCAGAACAAGTACGCAGAAAGAAATAAAGAACAATGACCCCCAAGAAACATAACCAAACCCGGGGAAGAATCCTCCAGACCAACCTGAATAGAATGAGATCCGCCCATGACATGGCCTTCCTAACTGCCACGGATTTGGACATTGACGTAATTGTGGCCTCGGAACCAAATAAAAGCCTTGTGGAGGAAAATGGCAATACATTTCCAGAGCTTTATCATGTATCTGTCACAAGTGTTGACAGGACATGGCTGTTTCGGAACTTTCACCAAAATAGGGAAGAGCGTGGACGACAACTGCATCTACTGTGGAACGAGAGACACCGTGGAACACACTCTGTTGGAATGCGAACGATGGCAGGCGGAAAGGTCGCAGGTGAACATCCAGCTTGGAACTGAATTACAAAGTGGAACGAACTTGATAACCTTAATGCTGGATGACAGGAGCTCTTGGGAAACAGTACACAATTACGCCAGGAAAATAATGAGAAAGAAGGGGAAGAAACAAGACAGAGAAATTGAGACTCCTATTAGAAAAATGACAACCCGCATTCCGATGATATGCGTCGAGCGATTCCGGAACATGGGCAGGAAGAGGTGGGGTAGTTTTTAGCCGGTAAGGATCCGGCACTATTGGTTGCCGATAAAGAGGCCGGGTGCCAGTGCCTATGAAGGTTTTTCCCCCCATCGCAAAAAAAAAAAATATATAAATTATTAAATATTATTTATTAAATTTTTTATAATAAGATATTTAAAAATTATAGTAATCCCCCCAATAACGCGAAAGTCGGGACCGCGTTTTTTGAATAGCGTGTTATTGGGGTATTGAAGCTCATACAATCAGGGTTATGGGTTTTCGCAAAAAACTACAAATATGCCAAAACTATGAATAAAGACGTGAATGAAATCTACGGGCCAGCAATTCAAAAGCCCTTCCTAGAAGCGTCCTATCACTATCTGTGTGCAAAGAAAAACAAAACCTCATACTTGAGGAATTGATAAATCTTTGTGCATTAATAATAGCTAAAACTGTATTAGATTCTGAAGCACATTAAAAATCCAGCAGATTCCGTTATCGAACGATATAATTCAACACGAATTCAAGATCTTAGAAAAGAAATTTTACTGCAAATAGTAGAAGACATAAAAGTCAGTCCACTAAAAGTAAGCATACAACTGGATGAGTCAACCGATGTTAATAATTGCAGCCAGCTCTTGGTATTTGTGCGATATGTAAAAGAAAAAGAAATGATAGAAGAATTTCTATTTTGCAAGCCGCTGGAGTTGACTTCGAGAGGAATTGATGTTTTCAATCACATTAAAGTTTTTTTTTAAACATCAATTACCAATGAATGTGATTGGCATAATATGCACTGATGGGCAATGTTAGGCAAAAATTCCGGATTTTTTTCACACATGAAAAGAGAATTACCGCAAGTTACAATAACGCAGTGCATGTTGCATCGTCATGTACTTGCGTCGAAAATTTTGTCAGAAAGTTTAAAACAACACCTAATTACTGTAATAAATGTAGTAAAAATATATCGCATTTTTCGTGCCTTTTGTGAAAAAATATGTGCTGCTCATACCGTACCTCTATATCACACCGAAATACGATGGCTCTCTTAGGGCCGCATGCTTAACAGGGTTTTTGAATTGCGTGAAGAAATTATTCAGTTACTGACTAGTCAAAGCTGTGATTTAGTAAAAGATTTTGGGAGTAAGGATGCAATTCTGCGACTAGCCTACTTATCAGATATATTTAGCCACTTGAATGAATTAAACATATCAATCCAAGCATTTGGTAAGAATATATATATTGCTAGTGAAAAATTATCTTCATTTATTGGAAAATTAGAAATTTGGATACGTCAAGTTGAAATTTGAAACCACTGAGCGAATCATTCAATGGATATTTTTCTAATGGAAACATTACCAAAAGTAAGAAATGGATACTGGATCCGTTTCTGTATAACCTAAATTCGATGAATAGTGATTAAAAAAAAGACGATCTTATTGAAATGTAAGACAGTGAACATATTCAAATGGAATTCGAACAATTAGAATTTAAACAATATTTGATATACAGGGTGAGTTTTTTTGAATGTTTAGCATTGGGATCTCAGAAACTACTGGAGATAGAAAAACGCTTAAATGGGGAAAGATGCGCAGTTTTACGAGTTTGATTTAAAACTGCTTTTGTTTCTCCGATAACTTTCATGGCTTATTAGATATTCAAAGAAAACTAAATTTTACGATGTTCTTTAAACATGCTTAGCATAGTTAATAGTAATTTTAGAGAAAAAGTGTTCAGACAAAAGTTTTAGATAATTTTACGCCAAATAAAACTATGTAGCTAATATTTTTGTTTCGTTCACCAGTATCGAGTTATGACACAAACTAGTGTTTTTTTAAATGGAAACCATAGTCGGTTTTGACATCATTAAAAAGCTTATTTTTTGCTGATTACAATGATATAAGGTTTGATATCGTTATATTAAAAAATAAAGAGGATATAGACATTTCTATGATTGTTCACTTTATAAGATATAAACTTAAAAAAAAAATGTTTGGTGTTTTGTAATTCAAACAACGAAAAATCTGAGTTACAATAGTGTTCGTTGGAGCATTCGAGATAAATATACTAACATTGCTTTCACGTTGAGTCACAGAAGTGAGAACTGTTAATTTTTACTTTTAAGTCAAGTTAATTGTCAAACATTGACAATTAACTATTAATTTATTTAATTGTAACTTAACTATAAGCGGTGCAAACGGCCGTTAATCATAAGTCATAAGTTTGCATTGGCTATGGAATTTTCTAACGTAGAAAAGCGTGATATGGTTGAATGTTACATTCAGAGATTCAGTGCCAGAAAAATTCTGCTAGAGCTGCTGAAGTTTATTTTGAAAATTATTTTGATCGACGTCAGCCGTCGCTACCTACTTTTAAGAGATTATGGGATAATTTAGCAGATTATGGTTCGTTCGTTAACCAAAATCAAAAAAAGGGATGGATGAAGATAGAGAAATAAACATATTAGCAAGTGTCGCTCAGAATCCATCTACATCGACCCGACAAATTTCAACAGAAATGGGCTCCTCTCAAAGCACTATTGTCAGAGTATTGGAGAAGCATAAATTTCGTCCCTACAAATTATCAGTATCACAAACTTTACATGAAGGTGATACCATCAGACGAATAGCTTTCTGTAGATGGTTTAAAGATCAGTGTCAAAACGATCCACACTTTTCAATGTAAATATTATGGACTGATGAATCTCGTTTCACAAATTGTGGAATGTTTAATAGGCACAATGAGCACATATGGTCTCAAACAAATCCACTTCACGTTGAACATAGGAGACCACAAATTAAATTTGGGTTTAATGTGTGGTGTGGTGTTATAGGATCAACTGTTCTTCCTCCTTTTATTTTTGATGGATCACTAACTGGCAATCGTTATCTTAATTTTTTACAACAAGATTTCGAGGTAATGTTAGATAATTTAAATTTAAGAACTCGAGCAATGCTGCAATGGTTTCAACAGGACGGAGCGCCTCCGCACAATCAACTGTATGTTAGAAATTATTTAAATTTCAACTTCCCTAATCAATGGATAGGACGAAATACACCCATTGAATGGCCGGCTAGATCCCTTGATTTATCAGTTTTGGATTTTTTTCTTGTGGGGCGTACTAAAGGATACAGTATACAAAAGGACGATTTAAGAGAGGCTGTCTTAGATGCTTTTAATAACATCGATAGGCGTAAAGTACGCAATGCTACAAATTCTGTTGTGAAGAGATGCAATTTGTGTATTAATAATAATGGAGGTATCTTTGAACATTAATAATGTTGTGTGCCCTTAATAAAAGTTCTTATAGTTTTCATTTTATTACTACATAAGATTTCAAAATAAGTTTTCGTTTGGTTTGTATTTTATCAGTTCGAAATTCAATTGTTTTCCATAAAAACCATAAAAATGGCTATATCCTCTTTATCTTTTAAAATAACCATATAAAACCTTATATCATTGTAATCAGCAAAAAATAATCTGTTTAATGATGTCAAAACCAACTATGATTTCCATTTAAGAAAACACAAGTTTGTGTCATAACTCGATAATGGTGAACAAAAAAAAATATTAGCTACAGTTTTATTTGACGTAAAATTATCTAAAACTTTTGTCTGGACACTTTTTCTCTAAAATTACTATTAACGATGCTAAGCATGTTTAAAGAAAATCGTAAAATTTAGTTTCCTTTGAATATCTGATAAGCCATGAAAGTTATCTGAGAAACAAAAGCAGTTTTAAATTAAACTCGTAAAACTGCGCATCTTTCCCCATTTAAGCGTTTTTCTATCTCCAGTAGTTTCTGAGATCCCAATGCTAAACATTCAATAAAACTCAGCCTGTATAAAATGTCTAACTTTTTTTAAACAAACAATAAATTTCGCAAAAAATATATTTTTCTAAACTAAAAAATCGAAACACATTTTTCAATGGGGTGCGGAGACCTATTTTCAGATTCAAAGGGGTGCGGCTCACTTGAAAGGTTAGGAAACACTGATCTACATCCATCGGCTGCGGGCTGACTCTATGCGACTGAAATGCTAGAAATGCCATGTGACCGTACTTTACTACGGCCACGGCCTGACCTGACGACCTGGGCGTAGTTGCCGGTATGCATAGCATACATATATCCAACCCCCAATATGTTTTTACACATGCTGTATATACACGCTGTCCCAGAAATAAAAAGACGGAGTAGCAGAAATCGCAAGCTAGATTGTCTAAAAACGTACCCTCAAAATATCAAGTCTTTATTCGTGCGCAGACGGCAGAAAAAAAATAATAGAGAATTCAATTGGCCATACACCGACCCTGGACCCTGCTCACTTTCACAATTGGGCCTTTTCAGGACCACCATATTACTTGTGTTAAAAAAAAAGGAGGAGGATAGATGCTTCATAATAAATATCAAACCATTAATTACTTTAATTTTACACCTGCTAGAAAAAAATAATTACATTCTTGATATTTACTGTAATAAAGGCTAGGAAAAACTACGATTTATTATTCTAAAATAATAATAATCAGCTTTTTCCGACTACAAACACATTAAAGAGCAACAACCTTCTTATTTGAAAAATAAAAACAATCTTTTATTGTCTGCAATAAAGTGGGTCGCCCATCTGGGTCAACAACCGACTAGATAGCTGCGTTATCTAGACGCATCGGGCAAAAATATGTTTTATATGAATGAGTACGATTTAACATTTTTTCCCGTTTTATACAAATAAAAGCGTATTTTTCTATGAATGCGTGTTCGTTTCTATTTACAAATGAGCATTCGTACGTGTATTTATAAACATACATTCTGTGCCAGGTCCGTAATTTAATTTTTTTATCTAAAAAACAACATAGAAAATTAAATTTTTAATTTCTTCGTTATTGCGGTATATTTGGGCCTGTTTCTGTTCGGACTTTACATACCTGCTACTCCGTCTTTTTATTTCTGGGACACCAGTATATACATGCTTGTTATTTCTGGTTTTGTATGACGGTGATGTTGCTTTAAGAGTCAAGTAAAATAATATATACAAATAATAATAAACATTCAATGTCATGTATATTAACTACATAAACGATCTTTTTGCAAATTATAATATTTCACTTCAGCATGCATTTCCACGTAGTTGCCTAAATATATTTATCATTAATGGCATTTACTAAAAACATTTTTTAATGTGTTGGGATATATTTTAGAGTATTGTTTATTAGTAGCTTGATATCTTGGCAAATGCAAATTCATGATTTGAAATAATAAAACAAGCGATGCAACATTAAATAAGGAAAAATATGAATACAATATCTAATGCAACGAAAAGATGTAACAAAAAATAGAGACCTGTTCGCCACTAACTACGGTGCTAGTAGTTTTGACTTCCTGTGTAACAGTACGTTGTTCTTGCCTGGTGGCACTTGAAGTCATAGAATGAGCCACTGTCTTTTCCTCCATTTGTTGCGTGCGAGCATTTGTGCCAAGGTCTTCATGAGTCATTGCTGTGCGAGTGGTGACTGCTCGTGCTGTTACAAAAGGTGACTTACCATCATCAATTGGAACATCAGCCTTTTGTATGAAAAAAAAAAAAAAAAATGAAAACCTATTGTGAATAACTAAAATTTACAATAAATTGTGAGTCAGGTTGTAAATTCTATATATTATTAAATGCAGGTTATGTGTACTTACATATAATTTTGTTAAAAAAATAATGTTTCAAGCCTACTAATAATTGATTACCATTATAAAAATATGTGGATGTGCCAAATATGCATGTAATTTAGATACAAAAATACAATAAATACGGTTCTGGTATATATACTTTAAATCCAAGTTACAAGAAAGGCTACGGCATTGAAGGATACAATTGGTCTAGGAAAAGGGGACTATATGTGTATATATATATATATATATATATACCGTAGTCGACAAGTTTTAATTTCTGTTTACTCTCCTATCCCATGCAGGAGATGACCTTCTAAAATGCAGCGATGCCTGCTTGCCAACAGTGGTGGGAGAACCGACGCAGTGTCGGGGGATCCTCCCATTTCATAGAAGCGTTTACCGAGATTACTTGGCAGCCTAGCTATATGTTTATCTTTTCCTTATTTCGTCGTGCTATCTTCCTCTTTCTACTTTCGTATCAGAAATTAAAATTTGTCGACTACGGTATATATATACATACATACATACATACATACATACATATATATATATATATATATATATATCCCGCGCACTATTTTACTACCGTGCATTGTCTATTTACATTGCATTTTGCTTCCGATACTATTTTACGTCCGTATAATGGACGCAAAATAGTTTTGTTAACATTTCATGCTTGAGTGAGAAAATAAATGAATTCTGTTAATAAATTCTGATTTATTACCTTTTAAAGTGTATATCATTTTGATTCCAGTAGTATCCACGTTAGCCATACATACTTGTAATGGCAAAAAGGTGGATGCAAAATAAATCTAAATATGTACTATTTTCGTATATTTTAGTTCAAGAAATTTCCGATCGGAATATAAATGTATACTCTTCATGTATATTTCGAATATATGCGGCGCATTATTTTGAGTCCTCTATTTGGCAACATCTCATTATTAATAGATTTCTTGTACCATGCGTTTTGTGCTTAATATTAAAACGGCGGTAGATACATAAATACAGAGAATTATAGGTTATAGCAGTTGGTGCGTATAATGTAAGTACACAAATAATTACTATAAATAAAATCAGTTGTGTTAATTATAATAATAATAATAATAATAATAATAATTCACTTTATTGCCCAACAGAACATACATATTCCAATTACAGGACAATTTGCAAGATAACAAATATATAATGAGTGCTTAAAAACTAAACAGTAAGAAGTAGCTGAAAAATGAAAAACATAAAAATATGAAAATAGAAAGAATAGTGACTGCAAATACAATCAGTGCTAAGCAAAGTTATTGAATGTTCGCACCGCAACACCCTTAACTCTACCAATAGTAGAATGAAACAAATCACACTGAGACGAAATGCTATCAAATTGAGAACACATCACGTAAACAGGGGAATTTAATAATGCATTTGTGCGTGCAAACGGTAAATAGAAGGTGCTGCTGTTCCGAACACCGAAATGCGGAATACGAAAATTAAGCATTGAAAGTAATGCGGGAGAGTCAATATAGTTCCGGCAAAGCTTAACTAGAAATATTAGACTGGCGATAGTTCGTCTGAAATTAAGAGAGGTCAAAGTAATACGTGATAAAAGAATATCGTGATCAGTGCTACGCTCCGGATAGTGACCATCCAGACGAAACCATAAGAACTTGGCAAACCGCCGCTGAATCAACTCTAATTCACGCTTGTAGGTAGCATAGTATGGGGCTCCAGATGATTGACGCATACTCCAAGCGCGATCTCACAAGGGAGTAGTAAAGGGATTTCAAGGCTACAATATTAGAAAAGGTACCACAGTTGCGAATAATGAAACCAAGCATTTTCCTGGCATTTTTAGTGATATACTCAACATGTTGAGCAAATGTTAGCTTTGAATCAAAAATAACACCCAAGTCCTTAATCAGATCAACACGAGCGAGCTGCACCCGATTCAGGTTATAATCAAAAATCAAGGGAGAAGAAGCTCGAGTGAAAGTAATCGCCTTACACTTGCCAATATTAAGAGGTAAGTTGTTCAAAGAGCACCAGCGAGCTATACTCTCAAGGTCGAACTGAAGTGAACTGCAATCATCAGAAGTCGAGATCTCACGAAACAATTTTAGATCATCAGCATAGAGTAAACTTTGGGACATTAAGCCGTCAGTGATGTCGTAACAAAAACATTGAAAATTAATGGACCCAGAATAGACCCCTGGGGGACACCCGAGGTAGCAATGTATTCATCTGAGGCGAAACCATTGTAAAACACAAGTTGGCGCCTGCTAGAGAGGTATGACATGAAAAACGAGACCAGGCGCGTACTGAAACCGAACGAGCTTAGTTTGGAAGGAATGATGGAGTGGTCTATGCGATCAAACGCTTTTGAAAAGTCCGTGTACAAGACGTCCACTTGTACACGAGAATTTAGAGCCTGAGACAAAGTTTGCACAAATTGGCACAGGTTAGAGACAGTGGAACGCCTTGCAACGAAACCATGCTGAAACGGAGAAAGATATGTATTGATGCAAGGAGAAACTGCTGCGTAGAGACACCGCTCAAAAACCTTAGAGAAATTGGACAAGATCGCCACTGGCCGGTAATTTTTTATATCAGAGCAATCATCCGATTTGAATATTGGCACAATGCCAGCGAACTTCCAAATCCTTGGAAAGGAAGAACTCTTCAATGCTAGGTTGAAAATCCTGACCAACGGATACAAAAAAGCTGGAGAACAGTCCTTGATGAGAAAGGATGGAACCTGATCATGGCAAGTGCTGTAACTGTCATTAAGTTTGCTTATTGCTTTAGAAACCTGATCCTCAGAGAGCTCAGTAATGTTTATATGACTATTGTTATTATGATAATCAAGGGAGACCTGTGGATAGGCAGGGTTTGTAAAAACACTACTGAAAAATTTCGCAAAAGCATCGACAACCAACTGGGGCCCATCCAAAGTTTCGCCATCCATAGTCATACGACCAGGTATTCGGGTCTTCTGCCTTTTTTCACGGACAAAGGACCAGAACCTACTCGGATTAATAGAGATCTCATGCTGCACACCTCCCAGGTAATTATATTACTTTTAGATCAAGCAATGTCTGTTTCGGAAGAAAACAGTAAATATTTTGAACCATTTTTTCCGAGTTCGGTAAGTTTTTTTATTTTTTTTTGTTAATTTTAAGATATACGTTCCCGCTAATTTCTTTATATACTTTAAACTGTAACACAACGTTTTCTATTATTTATGGAAGAAAATGAAAAATAAGATATTTAAAATATGTTATTATTGGAATAAAGCAATTTCTTTATTAACAGTCATATTATTCCATTATTTTTCTTCTTTCACTATCTCTCATGATATTTTTTCATACGTCTGCTTCTTTCCTTAAACAGCATAAAGAAATTATCTTCTATTTCATGTTAGTAATTTGAAAGTAAGAGCAGAAGTTCAATATTAGTAATATTTTAAATAATAATAATGTATTAGGTAGGTAATTAATTTCAACATTTTTAATTTTATGGTAATTTGTTTTCAAGATTGAATAGAGAAACGCAGTGTATTAAAAGCAGTTGTATAGCAACTTTTGAATCCTTTAATTTTGAAATCGAAATTTTAAATATTATTTCTTATTTCTAGGATGGTTTACTATTTTTTAGTAAAAAAAAAAATTTAATTGGTTTTGTAATAAACCTTTGTCTCCAAATCTGATAACCAAGGATATTGAAGATGATTTAAGTGTATGTATATTTGGTCTAGTAATATACAGTATGTCCACGTATTGAGTTTACAAGTGGAAAAAAAATGATTTTACAATAAAATGCTAAAGGAATTAAACTTTATGCTTCCTTTCAATAGATCAAATCTGTAATTAGAATTATAGTTCCACTTGTGTATGTTCCAAAAATTTTGTTTTCATTTTTTTCATCGCATTTCATCTATTATTTTTTGTGGTGGAAGGCGTTGACTTCAAAACGTCAAACACTAATTTATGTGTCAAAAATAATTTCAAACTCTAAATCTGTAATTTTTGGTGTAAATGTTAACGTTATCACAAAAAAATATTTAATACAATGTTATATTATTGGGAAAGAGAGCTACCGTTGCGTTGCGGAAGAATTTAATGAAAAATTTCCCGGAGTAACTGTTTCTCGTATGGGTATAAGGAAGATAGTGAAAAATTTTTTGGAAACTGGTTCTGTTCTGAATTTAAAGGAAAAAAAAATAGTACGACACGAAGATGATGCTTCTACAGTTTTAATTTTGGTCTACTTCTTTTTTTAATGTTGTGATTGGAAAAACAAAATTGTAATTCTAAATAGGGGTGTGACAGTTTCGTAATTTTAATTACAGATTTGGTCATTTGAAATGAAGCATAAAATTTAATTCCTTTTTATTCCATTTTATTGTAAAATTAAAAATAAGAATTTTTTCCTCTTGTACACTCAATCCGGGCACATACTGTAGACTTAGCAATTATCTAAAATTGATAATATAGACTTTACAGAAATAAGTGTGTGTATCTAAACAATTTCTTTTAGATAACATCGTCAGTAGATGATAGTGACAAAGATCCAACGTATAGTCCAAATCCTTCGGATGATGACAGTTTTTCCGACTACGTTTTTAAATCGAAACCAACTATAATTGAAAATATTTTACGTTGCTCAGAAGATGCTATCGATAATAACCTGGAAGAAAAAAAAGGGAATACTAAAAATGAATCTCATGAAACTCAAGAAAAAATATATACAGACGGATTACCTGATCATAATACTGTTTAGGTTAGTTACATTTTAAATTAAGTGAATAATATTTTGAACTAACGTTAAATTTTACTAAATGTCTTGAGATATGGATTACTTTATATAAATCTATGTATAAAGCATTTATATAAAACCATACAGACAACTTACTGAGATCAAATAAAAAATGACAAATAAAAATAGAGTATGAAAACAGAATAACCAATTAATTGCATTTCCAATAATTTGAGTTATCTTTACTTTTCATATTTATACAGAATACAAACCAAAACAAGTAAGCTTGCCTTTGACAAGGACATATCTGGTTATAAATTTAAATGCGTTTCTTCAGTCCCTTAGCCAGGAGTCTACGCTTCTGTTTCACATTGCAAAAAAGAGGGATCACACAATAAATAATTTGCAAATGATTTTTTATTGCAACATTACTTAAAAAAGACATTGAAAAGCATATTTTCGCTCCTATAATAACACTTCTAATTTATTAAATATTTAAGAATTCTTTCTCTTAAAAATTAATGTTATTTTTATTTCAGGGAAAAACTGATGACTTCAATACTATCAGAAACACAAAACAACAATACAAAAGAAAAAAAGATTTTTGTTACTTCTGTGAAACAGAAATTTTAAATTTTGTGCGACACATCAAAAGAAATCATAGTTGTGAAACGGAGTTGTTAGAATTTTTGCTAAACCACCAAAAAGCCAGGAAAGGAGAAATTTCTTGGCATTGCTAAGAAAGAAAGGAAATTTCTTGAGGAACTCAGAAACATGTTTTAAACCAGTTAAACAAGCTGTTTTACCAGACAGATCGTTTCTGCCGTGTACAAACTGTCTGGGTTTCTACTCATCGAAATTCTTATATCGTCATAGGAAAAAATGTTTAGGCAAGTCGACTTCCAAAAATCCGAAAAGCGAAGCACAAAATTTATTATTAGGACACATAAAAGTAGATCAGAGACTAAAAGATGAAGTCTTTCCCCGAATGAGGGCGGACAAAATATCACTAGTAGCAAAACAGGATTCATTAATATGTGCTTTTGGAGCTAGGTACTTATTAACTCATAGAGAAAAACATTTCATTAATGTCACAAGTAGGAAAATGCGAGAATTATCCAGAATTTTATTAGAAGTAAAAAAATTGGAACCGTCTATTAATAATATGTTTGAGGCACTTCATCCGAAGTACTATGATCTACTTGTCGAAGCTACGAAATCAGTAGCTAGATATGACACCAGCAAAGACTTATTTTTAGCATCGACATTTGCTATGAATATTAGTACTTCGTTAAAGCAATGCTGCGATATAGCTATTCATATGATAATTAAAAAGGAACCTTCAGTACAAATAGCCAACTATGAAGCTAGTCTAAAAACAATGATAAGCCTTTTGACCTCAAACTGGAGATTTGACATCTCTAGTCGAGCAGGCAATGATCTCAACGTAAAAAAATTCAATAAAGTGACTATTATACCATTAAGAAGCGACATAAAGCTATTAAAACAATATTTAATGGCAAAATCTATAGAAGCTTTAACAGAATTAAAACAAAATTCAAAAAGCATAAGTGCATATAATCTTCTTCTAGAAACAATATTCTGTAGAGTCATTTTGTTAAACAGACGACGACCTGGTGAACTCCAGAGAATGTTACTACATACATATGAAAATGCAGCAGTTAGCAAAGCTGGGTATGAAGAATTTGATGAGGCCGTAACAGAAGCAGAAAAAGTTTTGTTAAAAAGTTTCAAACGAGTAGTTATTAGAGGTAAGAGGGGTCGCGGTGTACCTGTCATATTCAGTACCGATACTCAGAATCATATAAATGAGTTGTTAGCAGTTATGCCTGCCATACACGTTACGGTCCACCGGAGAGGTCTACCTGTGCAGGTACGCCTGCGCAGGTAGACCTGAGATGAACCTGAGCGTGTGTGGGACATTTTTTGAACCTGCACAGGCGACCGGTGAAAGAATTGATTTTCGATTCTTTCACCGGTCGCCTGTGCAGGTTCAAAAAATGTCCCACACACGCTCAGGTTCATCTCAGGTCTACCTGCGCAGGCGTACCTGCACAGGTAGACCTCTCCGGTGGACCGTAACGTGTATGGCAGGCATTAGACCAAATTTTTTGGAGGTAGAAAATCCATATTTATTTGGGAAACCCAATTTAGCTACGCCAATATATGGTTATAAGGAAATATCAAAATATGCAGTTGCTTGTGGAGCTAAGAATCCTGATGCAATAACTTGCACCAGGCTTCGAAAACATTTAGCAACCCTTACATAGCTATTTAATTTAACTCAAAACGAAATTGAACAGCTTGCTACCTTCATGGGGCATACACCTGGTGTGCATATGAACTCATATAGGCTTCCAGATGATATATACCAGACTGCCAAAATTTCAAAGTTGTTACTTCTAATGGAGAGAGGAAAAGCAGGAAAGTACAAAGGGAAAACGCTAAATGATATTGAGATTAACTTAGACGAGAATTTATTAAACGACAGTGACAGAGATGCTGAAAGTGATGAAGATGACAATCACAAACTTGAAGAAAATGATTTAAATTTCATTTATACAAAAAAGTCAGAAACAAATACTACAAACGATACAAATCAAGACGCTTCACTGTTGGTAGCACCAAAACTGAAACGAAATTTAGTGCCATGGACTAAAGAACAAAAAAAGGTTGTATCGGAGTACTTCAAACACCATATAAAAGCCAAAAAACCTCCAAGAAAGACGGAAGTCGAAATTCTACTTCAGAAGTACCCTGATATCTTGCATAATAAGTCATGGTTGAAAATAAAAGTGTTTGTACAAAATATTTACACTTTGAAAAACAAATAATTTGCTATTTTTTTTTAAATGTGTGTTGCATGTATAAATAAAGGTCTTAAAATACATTATATTTTATTTACATTTTTTCTTTGTCTAAATCTAGGAATACGTTTGCTGTTTGCGAAATGTTTTAGGAGTTTCAGTAATAAACGCTGAATAGCCTTATTCTGAGTATGATGCTCCAACCATTTTATTTCCGTCTTAGGGAAATGGAATACTTATTACTTAACGATCACATTGCAATGATTTTCTGATCACAAATATGCTCTAATCATTAAAATAAAATTAGATCTGGCGCACTTCGTTTATAATTTGATAAGTAATCGAAACCGGTATTATTTATAAGGGTAGTACGTGGAATGAGTTAAAAACCATGGTGGAAGATGATTTTATGTTGACAATACAATGGTTTGGCTGCAATGCTTTGATAATAAACTACGAGAAAACATCGTATCTCCCCTTCTCGTGCAACATGAGTACAGCATCAAAAATGGAGCCACTGCTAGGTCCCGGTGTCAAAAACCACATTTACAAAAATTGAGAGTACTTGGGCATAGTGGTGGATTGTCATCTTTGCTGGCATTTGCACATACAGTACACAATACGGAAGTTAAGAATATTGCTATCAAAATTTAAATTCTTAAAAAAGTTCCTTGGGATACAGCAACTAAATATTTTATATTTCGCGCTAGTACAGTCACAGTTGCAATATGGAATTATAGGTTGGGGAGGAGCGTATGACACTCATTTAAAAAACTTAAATATTTTACAAAAACATTTGATGAAAATTATATACAATAAAGAGATGACATATCCTACAACTACACTATTTACTCAAACACGAAAGATGGATATATGTCAGTTGTTCTGTTTTGATATACTGATTGGCATTTTCAAAAACAAGCGGAATATCACATTGGTGAATCACTACTATGAAACACGATCACTGAATATAAAAACACTAAAGCCAAAAGTCAACAAAGCGATAGGCCAACGATGTTATGCTAATGTGGGGTTGAAGCTCTATGATATACTCTGTGAAGTCTCATTCATAATCTGTCTAAAAATAATTCTCTAAAATAAGCTGTTCAACAAAGATATCGAGGTCATTTAATTCATATTTTGACATGAAATGCTGAATCCAAATGATGTACTTATATTTAATTCATTTTCATCGCAAATTAATATGTAGTTTCGCTCTGGATTTTCCTGAACTAAGCGAAAACCTATCTGTATCGAGATCCCTATTTTTTATCTTCACTGTCCAAAACAGAATACACTTAGTTTGGAAACGGTGTTCTTCTCTACAACCGATATTGTGGTACAAGCCATATTTCCGGGCCAAAGTTGCATTATTTAAAGTATATCAACAAATACTGTTCGTCAAACTAGCATGCGAACGTTTACGTTAACACCTTTTAAATATAATATTAAAGATATGTGTATACACATTACAGGCTATTTTGCACTTCTCACTTGTTTTCTTAATTGCAACATGGCAACGTTGAAGACACAATATAGGTACAAATATGTATAGAAAAATATATGCCGGAAGCAAAATGTAATTGAACATGAAAGAAAGTATTCTCAAAGGACGCAAAATAGATACACTTGTACACGGAGTCAAAGCAATGCGCAAAATATAAAATACGTAAATTCTGTATTGAACGATATAGCAACAAAAAATATACCGACACGTGTTTTTTTCACTAATAGTTCAATATACGCCACCAATTGCTTTCTAAACATGTTATTTCTTGGGGACGCAAAATGCATGCTTTATGAAAGGAATCAATGTGGTTAGCGGGATGTAAATATATATATATATATATATATTAAGAAGTATTTTTCCCTTTCATAGCACACGTTTGACAAAAAATAACTATCCATAGCAAAGATCCCATTAACACAGGAACATACAGATAAATGAAAAGAATAAAAATGCGTGAATATAACAAAAGAACCTAAGAAAAATTGATTCAAACTATTATGACGAATCGAAATGAATATTTGCTCGCTATTGTAAATAGACTTTGAAAACCGTTTTGTTTCTACGAGGACTCTCATTGCATTTATCTTTTCTTTTATTTGCAAGGAGTCTTTTTGGTGCTGTCGTCGAGGCATTTTCTATAAGGACTTATATATTAACAAAATCAAGACCACACTGAAGTGTAGAAGCAATAATACCTCTCCGTCCGTTTATTTGATAATTTTCCAAAGCCTATGTTTCCTATGTTATACTTTCCATTCATTCCCTTATTAGAAATTGTAAATCTAAGGATTTTATTTACATAAAACGGTGAATCACAGAAACAGAAAATAACAATGGTTATTATACCTATAAGAAATACATCAAACATTGGCCCATTACAAGTAAAACGTTTTATCTTTTTAGTTACTAGGCTTATCAATATTATAGACTAGTATATAGTGTATGTATTCGTTGCATACATTAAAAACATCTTTAACATCTATGAATATTTATGGTGTTTGATATAACTATAATTTTCCTTGAATAAAGTTTTTTAAACGAGATTTAAAATTATGTCTATAATATTTAAAACGTTAAAATAAGGATAGTGATAGTCCTCATATATTTATCTTGCAGATATTGGAACTTGTTTACATTTACTTTATTTACATTCAAAGAATACAATGCCCATATTATACTCCGTTTTCGCACAACTGAAAAAGATGTTGCCCGGCAGAAAGAAGGTAGGTGTTTTGATATTTACGTGTTTTATGGGGGAGACATTAATTCTGTCAGGCACTGTACATCCATCGGCTGACTGTATGTGACTGAAATGCTATAATCCTACTTTACTACCGGCACGACCTGGGCGTTGTTGCCGGAATGCATAGAATACATATATCCTATCCCCAATATGTTTTACACGTGCTGTATATACACCGTGTCTAAAGTTAAGTGTTCATCATTGCTAACTTTGTTATTATTGAAGCTACGATGTCGGTTAAACTAGCAAACTAGTAGGACTTCTATATTGCCAACAGTTTATTACTGGTTGTTAGCACGATACAGTAACTAAAAAGATATGATATTGCGCAGCCGTTCCGTGGTGGGGAGTTGGTTAGTGACGTCAGTGGAGAGTTGGGTGCCTGGTGCCTGTAGTGGAAACTGGAGAGTTCACACGTGTTTTGTTGACTTTATCAAAGCGTTTGTAACACTTGTTTGCGACTGACTTGAGCTGTTTAAAGATTTGTGTAGAAGCAAGACATACAATAATGCGGTGTGCTGTATTTGGGTGCTCCAGCGACAACCAGTCCAAAAATTGCGGAAACGACATAAAGTTCTTTAGATTTCCATTAAAAAATGTTCCACTCACTGAAGCGTGGAAGCACGCTTGTTCGAGACTTGACAATTTTAATATTGTTACTGTAAGAGTTTGTGGACTTCATTTTCAAGAGGATCAATTTCACAGAGATTTACGGCAGGAGCTGTTGAATAATAGTGCCAAAAATCGTCGTTTGCGCAAAGATAATGCAATTCCGTGTTTAAATCTACCTAGAAAAAAGGGAAGGATGCTAAAGATGATTTAAGAAAAAATTGGTTGTTACGTAGAGATAGAAACAAGTTTGTGGAAATTGTTATGCAGTCAAAGTAAGTATATAAGCTTTTCAATTTGTTTCATTATGTTTGGTGTCTAAATCGGGGCCATAGGGCTTATTATCTTTCGTTTAAAATGTGGGTTTGCATGTATTACTATTTATCAACGTTTTTGCTTTGCCAGTACATGTGGTGATGGTGATGGTAACAGCGTGGATATATGTTCTGAAGGTGTTGGGTTGAATAATAATCCATTACTAAACAACGTAGAACAAGCACGCGTTTCTCATCAGAAGGATGTTGGGTACCTTTGCATTAAAAATAAAATTGCGGTCTTATTTATATATGTAATATTTTTTAGGGTAAACACAGAAACTAACCCAACAGAAAATTCGGTCGAAGTGATTAAGCATCTAAAAGAACAAATAAGCATTTTAGAGAAGCAGGCTTCAGCCCTTGCTAAACTTTTCACAGCCACACAGATAAAAAAATTGACAGAGAACCATAAACTGCCTAGATGGACAGCAGAAGATGTGTCACGTGCCATTGTGATCTACTCTGCTGGACCAAGAGCATACAGACTTCTAAAAAAAGGCTACCCATATCCAGCCGTCTCAACATTAAGGTCATGGTGTAAGAAAATTCAAATTGCACCAGGGATTTTGAAACAAGTTTTTAGTGTAATTAAACGATCTGACATGAGAGAATTTGACAGAGTTGCTGTACTCTCATTCGACGAAATGAAAATAAGAAAAGTTTATTTATATGATAAAGCGAATGATGAAACGCTAAAACCGTATGCCTATGTACAGGTGGCTATGTTGCGAGGTTTGTTTAGTCAATGGAAACAGCC
Source organism: Amphimallon solstitiale (assembly GCA_963170755.1). NCBI lineage: Eukaryota > Metazoa > Arthropoda > Insecta > Coleoptera > Scarabaeidae > Amphimallon > Amphimallon solstitiale. The sequence goes on along the minus strand of OY720681.1, from coordinate 124,702,654 downwards.
TGTTTTTTTTTAATTATGATACAAATATGAACAAAGATGTATTGTTTCAAATAATAGAATTTGCAGAATCTGCTGGCTTTCGCATAGTTGGAATTGTCAGTGATTTGGGTCCCAGTAACCGAGGCTTACATACTGCATTAGGTATCACATTCAATGAACCGTGGTTTCAAAATCCAACTAATAGTCATAGAATCTATGTTTTTGCTGATGTTCCTCACCTGATCAAATTGATAAGATATAATTTTATAGATTACGGTTTTATTATTAATGGAAAGGAAATAAGCAAATCCATAATTGAAAAAGTATTAGAATTTACTAGTCTCAGATGTTAACATTACCTTTAAAATTTCGCAACATCACTTAAATGTACAAGGCGCTGAGCGCCAAAAAGTTAAAATGGCAAATTATTTTCACATACTGTGTCTAGACTCTAGAGCAATAAGCAGATGCGGTATGTTAGGATATTTTGAAGTAAATGTAAATTGGTTGGAGTGTTGTGAATTTTTTAAAGACGTGAGTGTTGTAACGGTAGGCCCTGTATACAGGGTGTAGATAAAGTCTGGAACAAAATTAATATTTCTGTTATCTTCGGTTTGATGGAAAAACCCTGAAACAGGTCGATTTTGTTTTTATCCCGTGCACTTTATAACATCGTGAATTTAATTCTGTCGTCATCTGGTTGCGCGCGGGCGTGACGTCATTAGTTTTTTCAAATGGTAACCCGCCACATTTATTACCCCTTGTCGTTAGGTATTCCATTGTGCATGCAACGGTATAAAAAGTTTGGTACCTTACATAACAATTTTTGGGAGAAAAATGCTTTCGAATTTCAAAAAATTAAAATTTTATTTCTAATGAAAAACTAATCAAAAATTATTTTAAAAAATCAGATAAATTATAATCCGAGGTTTATCTTGGATTGTCGTCAAACAAGACACCAAAAAAATGTCAACGGAAGTGTTCAAATTGTCCGCCATTGGCCATTTGACACTGGCCGAGACGGACGTACACGCTTTCTACGACACGTCATATTGACAGTTCATTACTTGGTGTTTGAACTTATTCACTCACAATACTTGCTCCATTGGTAGTGTTGAACGTGCATTGCGAAAATGGCGAATTTGAGCGAAAAAGAGCGGATTCAAATTCTCATTATTGTTGGTTGTGGTGATAAAATACGTAGCCATGAAGAAGCCTGTCAGTTTTTCAATGCAGAAAATCCAAACCGCGCACCGATTTCGCGGTCAACGGTGAGCAAAATTGTCTCAAAATTGGCTGAAACTGGTAGTGTAAAAGACAGGGCTCGTCAAGGTCGACCAAGAATTGAGGAAGATAGAAGGGTCAATATTCTCTTGGAACTTCAGGACAACCCCCACACTTCAACAAGGAACATTGCCAGGGATCATGCAGTCGATTTTACCACAGTAGCCAAATTGCTGAAGAAGGAAAAACTTCATCCGTACAAAATCAATCGGGTTCAGGAACTGAATGAAGATGACTTCGACCGCCGACTCGAGTTCTGTGAACAAATCATGCTACGGTGCGATGAGAATCCCGGATTTGTCGACAATGTGGTTTTTAGTGACGAAGCAACTTTTACCTTGAACGGTGAAGTGAATCGCCACAATTGTAGGTACTGGTCGGGCGAAAATCCTCGATGGGTTCGAGAGGAGCACACCCAACACCGGCAAAAAGTTAATGTATGGGCGGGAATAGTGGGAGATCGCATTGTGGGGCCTTTCTTTCTGGACAGAAATTTAAACGCTATTTACGCTAGTGCCAACATTGGTAGAATTATTTCCGGATGAAAACACCCCCGACAAGCCTCACCCCAGAATCTGGTTTCAACAAGATGGAGCACCTCCACATTTTGGCTGGCGTGTTCGGAGTTACCTCGACGAAATTTTCCCCGGGAGATGGATCGGACGAAGGGGAACAATTGAATGGCCTGCCCGTTCGCCAGATCTCAGACCACTTAATTTTTTTCTATGGGGTCATGTGAAATCAAAGGTGTACACCAATAAGCCAAATAACTTGGATGATCTGAAACATCGTATCCGCGAGGAAATGCGAAATATTGGTGCAGAGACAATACGACGTGTCGTAGAAAGCGTGTACGTCCGTCTCGGCCAGTGTCAAATGGCCAATGGCGGACAATTTGAACACTTCCGTTGACATTTTTTTGGTGTCTTGTTTGACGACAATCCAAGATAAACCTCGGATTATAATTTATCTGATTTTTTAAAATAATTTTTGATTAGTTTTTCATTAGAAATAAAATTTTAATTTTTTGAAATTCGAAAGCATTTTTCTCCCAAAAATTGTTATGTAAGGTACCAAACTTTTTATAACGTTGCATGCACAATGGAATACCTAACGACAAGGGGTAATAAATGTGGCGGGTTACCATTTGAAAAAACTAATGACATCACGCCCGTGCGCAACCAGATGACGACAGAATTAAATTCAAAAGTGCACGGGATAAAAACAAAATCGACCTGTTTCAGGGTTTTTCCATCAAACCGAAGATAACAGAAATATTAATTTTGTTCCAGACTTTATCTACACCCTGTATAATGAATAAAATATAAATGTAATATAACATCCAGAATATTTATATTTTAAGGTATTGTATATTATGAAATTAAGGTAGATAATAAATCAACACAGATCAGGAAACATGTATTATTCATTTATTTGTATTAAATTATTATATTCCTGTTTAAAATGTTTCTATATAAAATTCTGTATATGTAAGAAAGAAATAGTGCGTAGGTGTATCTGTGTGCAAGAAACTCAAGTGGCGCCAATGTTATCAAATTCAGACAAGAGTTTAGGCGGCATTAACAAGAAACGGTTTGTGTACAATCAACACGTGGGCAACCTTGAACGCTACATATTTTGCGAGTGCATGTTCTCACGAACAGAGTTTGAATAGAAGTAAAGTACATAAGTGGCTCGGGGAATTCCCTAGAAGAATACGGTGTGACGTGCTTTAAGTAAGGAGGAAGAGTCAGACGCTCCCTAACTCGTGAACAAGTAGGTAGGTTCACAGGTCCCTTTTGTCGAATAACGACTGGACCGCACCCAAGCTAAAGGGAACGATCTCACAGGCTAAGAGTGCGAATAAAAATATAGTAATTTCAAGCACTATTTAAAAGTAAGAGAAAAGCCTAGTGAGAAAAGAGATATAATTTTAATAAAACCAATAGTGTACTACGGTGAGGTAGAAGTTTTATTAAAAACAAGTCTGTGCTCGAGTACGAGACAAAGAAGACGGCAATTTCAATCCATCCTGGGGAAAAGCTGCTGATGAAAACACCATTTCCACCATCATCGCATCTGTATAAAGGTACCCACGTAATTTGATTTAAAGGCCTATATCATGCATGCATTTTTTTTTGTGAATAATGAAATAAAATCTAGTTAAATTCACGAGATATTATTTATGTAAGGCAACGTTGTTATATTGATCTATTATATTTGCCTATGTTGTAATTGAGGCGTAAGTTGTATTGAGACATACCATTTGAATTATGTTTTGTTCTGTAACATTTGTGTGTAACCTGATCTGTGTTGTTGTGTTTTAATCAATATATTCATAATATTTAAATATCCTTTTGCATATTATTTGTCTACCTTCACATAAGAAATTTGGATTATAAAAAAGCAGTAATAGTACGTCTAGAAAATTAACCTTAGTGTCTTAATACCTGAACCGACCTGAAATTAAGAGTTGTGTGCAAAACCGAACTATTTATCTGAGCTAATTACGAGGAGTGTTCATTAAGTAAATTCATTTAATCAATAAATCAATTTTATTCATTTTAATTTCACTATTAAATTTAAGTTTATATTAATTTATATTATTTAAATCCGTACTATTACATATGTCGACCAACTAAGGGCCGTACTATTACATACGGTGCCCAACCTTGGGACATTTTATTCATTTTTATTGAACTTTAAAAAGAACGTACTATTACAGTGTCACATGTTTATACTTATATGAAATCCATATGCACATAGATTTTCTTTTTTAGGTGAATGATTGGTTCGATTGTTTGAACACTAGAGTCCCGCAAGCAGACAGTAGGAATCGCATAAAGGGTTATGGTCTCGACTTAAATATTCAGTTACCAATCATACAGAAAATGACTAGAGTGATGAACACAATGAGAGTGAAGAACAAAAACTCGTTAATGCCTTTTCAGAAAGGTAAAGTATGTAATTAACAAATTGTTTGTAATTAATTACTCCATTTTTCTTAGGTGTGATTATGACAAATAATGCACTGACATCGCTGTTTGAAGATGTTACCAAAAGATTTCCGGCAAAATATATATTAACTTCTAACTTAAATCAAGATGTTCTTGAAAATTTTTTTGGTGTCATCAGAGCTAAAGGTGGATTGCATGATGTGCCAGATGCTCTAGAATTTAAATATCGATTAAGACAATATATCTTGGGGCGTAATGAAGGAAGCTTATCAACTTTTGGAAACGTTGGGACAGATTCAACTCCAGACTTGTCTCAACATATTAATGAAAAAAATCTAAGTGCGCAGTATTTTTCAAAACTTGTCTCTGAAGGGAGCACAGATATAGAGCATGATGAATTAGAAGAGGAAATAGATTCACTGGCATATGACGGCTTAGAACATCTAGCTGGTTTTATAACCCATAAAATCGGTGATTCGGGAAACGCGTCAGAAAATAAAACTTCTTCTTTTACATGGGTGGATCATCTCTCAGAAGGTGGATTGAAAAAGCCAACAGATGAAATGATTAATCATGTGACAAAATTGGAATCTATTTTTAATCATGTAAATTCAGAGTCATTGTGTATCAGCAGAGATTATTTAAAACATTTATTGTTATTAGCAAGTGAAATTCCTTGTAGTGACAAAGTCAAACGATTGTTTTTCCGTTCCCGAATGTATTTTCGAATTAAGTCCCTTAATAAAGACCTAGTAGATAGGACCAAAAACCGCAAACGTAAAATGAAAAAAATTATAAAATAATTTGTTGTTATTGTAAAATTTACGTAAAATAAAATTGTTACAATTTATTACCCTACAAATTAATTTTCTTTAGTTGAACAGAAGCCTGTTAAAAAAAAGGTGAGTATAAATTTTATATTTTCTCTCACGATTATTTAAAATCAAAATTTTTTGATTACAATGCAACAGACATTGCACGCTATTTTAAAATGATCAATTTTGATATATGGGTAGGTGGTATTTAAAATTTGACAATGACGTTTAAGACGTTTAAGCCATAGATTAAGCATAAATTGAACGCAACTCGTACTATGGAACTCACCAGTGACGTCACATGCGCAGACTGAGTATACAATCGACAGAAACGTGTCATACCTTCTAATCGGTGTATCGTGGTTGTTAGTTCTACTAAAATGCCTTTCGCACATCTAGAAAAATGCGATATGTTTGAAGCTTATCTGTTTTGCAGATGAAACATCGTGAATGCATTGGCATAATATTGTAGCAAATTTCCGGACCGTGAAGCCCCAAATAGACAAATCTTCTTAAAATTGTACAAAAAAACTAAGGAATAACGAAGAAACATTTAAGAAATTTAAAAAAAGGAAAAGACTTAAAATCAACGAAGAAACAGACTTACGAGTGTTAGCATATTTTGAAGCATTTCCTCAAAACTAATTTAAAGACATTACGCAGAATTGGATGTCAACTTATTTTAAGGAAACAAACTGCATCCCTATAAAAAGAAAAGGGTACACACAATATTTCCAGGAGTGGCAAAGAGAAGATTATTTTTTGTAACTGGCTAATTAATTTCATCAATGAACATCCAAATAATTTCAATTGTTTCTATGTTTTGACTAACTTAATCAGTAAAAAATGCCCTACTAGTTTGCTAATTTAACTGACTTCGTCGCTTCAATAATAGCAAAGTTAGCAATGGTGAATACTTAACTTTAGACACGGTGTATACTTAATATATTTACTTAATCATTACTTTTTTAAAATGACTGTTTTAAAGTGACCGCGAGTGTAGAAATCACACGAAATTTATTATTAAAGCGACAATCCAAAAAAAAAACAAGAACAGAACTACTGTTACATAAGGCGTTTTCAAAAAATTTACAGCATTTAACTGACCCGGTTAGACAGTACCTGACAGGTTCACAAATTATACCGGGTTATTTAAAACATTTCCTAACGCGATTTGCGTCCCGGTATAGCATAACCTATAATCGTAGCTTAGATTCTACACCGGCAGTATAAAATAAGGAAGGAATACCGCAGTGAATACTCCAACTCCAGATATTCGTAAAATAGTGTAATTAGCAAGTTTGTTTGTACTTGAATCTAACGATGATACTATAATCTGTATATAACTCAACGCAAAGAGAAATAAGAAGGCAATTTGCATTAAAAACTATAAAGTAGTTGTCGCAAAATACAATTTATCATGGCTCTTTTTTTTAATTGTTTCGTATAAAAAAAATAAAAGAGTTTTGTGTATTGACATTAACGCTTTGTAAGGTTATATCCGGAAACACAGTAAAAGCTGCACTACCCTACTAGCTCACCAGGGTTATGAAAACCGATTTTACGAACACGGTTGTTTTTACCCGACTGATTAACGAACGCATTTTTGCAACTGTATTGTAACCCTAATGTCCGGGTTTAATTTCCAAAAACGCCTATAGATATCAGTTAAAAATGATTACGTATTTACTATTATTATTGCTATAACCCAGTCATTCAAACTACGCAAGGATAGTGTGTGTTATATTCTTCTTTAATTATCGGTGCTTAATTTCTCTTCACAGAAAATTCTAATGTTCAAGGATACTTTACCGATAAATGTATATTGACCGAAGACTGAATAAAATTTGGTTCTAGAAATACTGGTGTCTCTCATACGAACGAATAAAATCCAATCCATTATTAGTGACACCTATCTACTCACGACGAAAGTCTAAAATATCACTATCTTGATCCAATGATAGCTATATAGCTGATCTTTTTCACGTCAATCGGCAAATAAACAACATTTCTCGGTAAGTGCGAATTCAAAATGTGCGAGGTGCATTAAGTAAATGTTACGATATTGCACTACATTTAAAGATACGGGTAGTAACGATTAATTTTTTGGAAAAATTGTATGTTTTAGATTTTAAGAGTAGAGAGATTAAAAAGTCGAATGGTATTTAAAGAGTGTTGTTAGGCATAAAGTTACTCTAGCAGATTACAAAAAATTGCACGTATTAAACCCAAAAGATATTTTCATAAATTTCACTCGATTTGTTCAATCCCACAAAATAAATTGGCTGTATCACATCATGATAATACATGATGGATTAATTCGAATGGTACAGACATCCTGGCCTGGGAGTATTACAACAATGAGTAGCAGCAATGAGTTTAGAACATGGTTATACAAAAAAAAAATTCTTATTTCTTATTATTAAGTGGACGAATATGAATTTCAGCATGTGTCTTCTGAATCAACATCAACTATACCATATTTTTTTAATTTAAAATTAATTTTATTTTCAAAATAATCAATCAAACAGTAAATTAATATAATTTAATTTAACTATACTGGAATAAACAAAGAACAAATGCATAGCAAATGTTGGTGCTGCTAGTATAGTACAAATTGCATACAGTGTAAAAAATTTTGATGATAATTTAAAGTTAATGCAGCTGTTACAAAAATAACAAAGGGTAGAAATAATGTATTTTATTATCACATTAGACAAACAACCCATAGCAAAGCAAAACTAGTGCATTTTAATAGATTGACCCTGTGTTTTCGAGAAAACAATTCACTACCAAATCATAGGAACCTACCTAAATTTCAACACAAGGAAAGGCTAATTTGGAATAATCGTTGAGAAATAACAAGACTTGTTCACAGTGCCATCACATTTTGCAGTAGCCCATTGGATTGCACCAGACTAGACATCTAAAGAGATTGCTGAAAAAATATGGTAGAGTGGAAGACTACCCCAACAAATTCCAATAGTGAGACCCTACAAGTGAAGAGCAACAAACTACCTATCTCTTACCTTATTAGCAAGAAATTATCCCACAAGCAATCCAGCTTATTGTGACTTATAAAAAGCTTTGAATGACTTCCATGGTCATTTACTTAAAGCAGGTATACTACAGTTAGGTTACCATTTGTGTAGGTTATGTCGTTTACACTAAGGACTTGCAAAAAGTTGGTAGAAGTACTGTTTCACCACTGTGGCGAAGAGATTCAGGTCTACAGTCTCAGTTTGTTAGTACAAAAAGAGACCATCGATAGCTACTTTCATGAGAAATCTAAGAGTGACAGAAGAATTGCCTGTAGATTATGTTATTTGATGGAAGTTGAGAATAGCTGTTCATTAAAGAAAAGGAAATAAAGAGTCACCCGTAGATGCAGCCAGTGACATATAACACACACAGTGATAGTAAATACAACTATTAGTAATTCTGATAGTTATGCGCATGTTGCCTAGATTCTAAGTCTGAAATAGTTCGAAATCTTAATGGTCCAAACCACTTCAAAATTGGAATTTTAGTAAAATCGTACTACCTATATTAGTAAATAAATATCAAAAAACACCAACACCACTAAACACACACAAACAAGTAGCTATGGTAAGCAATGGCAAGCATACAATGTAAAACTTATTTATAAGAAATTTTATAAATTTTGTAATGTCTAATGAGTCTCGCAAACTTTCATTTGGGGAATTTTTCTTGAACTAAGTATATAATAAACCGTTAAGTAGTACAATTTCTTACTTGAATTGTGATATCTGCTTGATTTAGTAGTAACGACAATACTCCTACAAATCTATTGATATTATAGATGTTTTTATTTCAATAAAATAAGTCCTACATGAAATAAAAGGAAACTAACCTACAAGAGAAACTTAACATTCCAACATGGACATAACTAGAAAAAGTTAATTTCAAAGTTAAAATGAATGACAATAATGCATGCTCAAAAGTCATAAGGATTTCAAATACCATATCATAAGAAAGAACTTCAAAAACTATTCAAAACATGTTTTGAATTACTACTTCTGAAAAACCAATAATGTTCAAAACTGAGTTCCAGAATTACATGGTTCAATAGTTTTTATTTGAAAGGTCCAGAATTGCAGAATCAACAATTCTATATTATCTAATGTATAAAAGCATGTTATCTTAACTCTTTGAGGGGCGAAGGGTAAAAAATATACCACTAAAAATTTTGGTCAAGGTGTGTGGTGGTATAAAAATTAAACCGCCTTCTTAAAATTTATTTGCGTTGGTTTGCAGTGGTTTTCAGCGTGTACCACTATCCCCTCCCAAAGTTGAGATTGCGCTCTTTCCTATGAGACGTCTCGCCGTGTTAGTTTTGGAAACTTTGTTGTCAGTTGTAGTTTGAATTCATGCGATCTAATTTTGAGGTTAGTTTTTGAAAGCAGTGAATTGCCGAACAGTATTTGTTGTTATTTCACAAATCTGGCTGTTACCGGTAAGTGATTTTGATTGTTTATTTTGTAGCCAACTTCTAGTTACTATTATACAGGGTTAGTTAAAAGTATGGAGACGGCGATTTATTGTCGTTAATATTCATTTTAGAGAATTATGTTCAATATAAAAGTTTGTTAGGATATTTTGATCAACATTTGAGAATATTTGATTTTTTTTTTCTTCAATTGTTTTTTAGTTACGCCTGTCCGCGCAGTTTTTTTAAATGGGAACTAGTAAATTTTACTCTATCATTCGATAGAGAATTTTTTTCTCTTTACAATAATAGTTTTGTTTTTTTTTAAATTCATTTTAATAACTTTTTTATAAGAAAAGGCCGGTTCAAGTGTTTCACAGATGTTCGGTACATCGCAGATAGACAGAAGCGATGCGATAAACAAACTTGAGCGACATAATTTTATCAGTGGTTATTGTGTACGTCAAATCTTTGACAGAAATAATTCATTTGTGCAATTTGTTGCTGTTAATATTAACAATGGCGAGTTTAAGTGAACATGAACGAATTGAAATACTTATGATGTTAGGTTATGGAGATAGACGCAGAAGTTTACAAGACGTTTGTAATTTATTTAATGATACGCATCCAAATAGAAATCCAATTTCTAAATCCGTTGTCGGTAAAACTTTAAGACGCTTTGAACAAACTGGTAGCGTTAAAGATTTGCCAAGGAGTGGTAGACCTAGAACAGCAAAAAGCGATGATAACAAACTGGATATTTTATTGGCTGTATCTGAAGATCCTCATTTATCAACCAATCAATTAGCGGCCAATTTCAATATTTCGCAGTCATCGATCGTGTCATTTTTAAAAAGTGAAAAGTATTATAAGGTACACCTTGTATAAGAGTTAACGGAAGATGATTTTGATAGGAGATTACAATTTTCTGAAGAAATGTTAAATATTTGCAATAATAATGAAAATTTTGTCAACAATATTCTTTTCTCTGACGAAGCTACTTTTTTTTTTTTTTTTTACTTTAATTTACTTTGTTATTAATTTGTTTAATTTTTCTTGTAAAAGTTATTAAAATGAATTTAAAAAAAACAAAAATATTATTGTAAAGAGAAAAAAATTCTCTATCCAATGGTAGAGTAAAATTCACTAGTTCCCATTTAAAAAAACTGCGCGGACAGGCGTAACTAAAAAACAATTGAAGAAAAAAAAATTTCAAATATTCTCAAATGTAGATCAAAATATCCTAACAAACTTTTATATTGAACATAATTCTCTAAAATGAATATTAACGACAATAAATCGCCGTCTCCATACTTTTAACTAACCCTGTATAATAAAGCAATCAATATTGATAGTTTTTTTTCAATTTTACAAGGTTTTTTCACAGATATGAGAAAATGTCTGGGAAAGTAGAAGAAATTTTGCTGAAATTAGTAAACATTACTGAAGAAGAACTTTATGAAGCTTTATTTATATGCTAATGATGATGTGGACTATGAAACCATTCCGTCTGATGCAGAGTCAATTGTAAGTGATGATTCTGAAAACGAGGCAGATAATGAATGTGGACCAGATGAAGTACAAGTTGAAGAATCAGATCACTCAGAGCAGGAGCAAGAAAACCAAGAAAATGAAGATAATGAAGGAGAAGTTGTTGAAAATATCGAAGAAAAAATAGGAGAACAAATGGACAGTGGCAGCGAAATGGATATACCGCTAAGCCATTTTCGGAAAAACAATTCTCAAAAAAAAGGTAAAATTGCCAAAAACAAGTGACAAAAGCCAGTACCAAATATCACTTGGAGCAAGGCAAACGTTCCCTCACAGGTACACATTCCTTTCATAGGAGACTCGGGTGTTGTCCAATTTATAATTTATATGGACGATCTGTCTCCTGGCGAATTATTTAATCAATATTATACAGAAAAATTTTGGGATTCAATTGTATTTCAAACGAATTTGTATGCTAATCAACGATATGATTGCGCAAATTTTCAGCCTACTGACAAGAAAGAAATAAAAACTTTTATAGGGATAAATTAATTGATGGGAATCAAAAGACTACCAAAAGACTACCTAGTTATAGAGATTACTGGTTTACGGATAAACATTTACATGATAACTTTATTTCTTTTCTAATGCCTGTCAAACGTTTCAGCTGGCTTTTATCCAACATTCATTTGAACAACAATTTGTATATGCCACCTCGTACGAACCCAATGTATGACAAATTGTACAAAATGCGACCCTTGAATTGCAGACCAGATTTCTCGAATGTTTCTTACCTTCTCAAGATGTTGCTGTAGATGAATCCATGATAAGATTCGAAGGAAGATCGTCGTTAAAGCAATATATGCCGAAGAAACCAATAAAAAGAGACTACAAGTTATGGATGTTAGCAGATAAAAGCGGATATTGCTTAAAATTCGACATCTATATGGGATAAAAGGGAGATGTTGTTGAAGCAGGTCTGGGACGTCGTGTCGTACTCGAATTGTGTGAGGGCTTAGAAAATAAAGGCATCACGTTTATTTCGACAACTTTTTTACCTCACCGAAGTTAATGGGAGAGCTTCAGCAGAAACATCTCTATGCATGTGGAACTGTAAATATTACTAGACAATTTATGCTCACATTTACTCCAGACAAAGGCTTGAAAAGAGGGGATTTTGACTTCTGCGTTAGTAATAAGGGATTGATAGCTGTTAAATGGATGGATAAACAAAGTGTACATTTATTATCTATTTATCACCATCATGAGGAGTTTCTGGGGGTAAAGAGGAGAAAAAAGATGGAACTGCCGAAATGATTCCTTGTCCTAGAATGCTAGTCGATTACAACGTAAACATGAATTTTGTGGATAAATTCGATCAAAACAAACGTACATACGAAATAAATCGAAAAAGTTCCAAGTGGTGGCATCGAATATTTTTTTATTTAATTGATGCATGCATTGTAAATTCATTCGTTTCACGTAAACAATTAAATCTACCTAAAGTAACCATGAAAAATTTTAGATTCTCTATCGTGGACAGCTTGATAACTGTACCAATCAAGAAAAGAAAATCATCAGGTACAAATATAAATCATACTGTCCTTATAAAAAAACATAAACCTTTTGTATCAAAAACAACAAGGTTGCAAAATGCGGAACACAGGCCCATTCGAACAAGTAGAAGACGCTGCGTAATTTGCCGTTCAAAAAAAAAACGACATTCGTTGAAATTGGGAGTGTTGCTTATGTAAAGTACCACTTTGTTTAAATAAAACTAAAACTTGTTTTGATACATTTTGTAAACCACCTTTTTTTTTCCAAAAATTTTTATAAATTTTCAAAAAATTGGCTTTCGTTTCTTGTAAATTACATAACAGTCTACACATAATCCAAAGAAAACCGACAAAAAATGCCCACTTGGGGTTATTTTATTTTTTAAAGCCTGCCCCTCAAAGAGTTAAAGCAATTTTTATATATCCAGGCAACTCAAGTATATTTGACAGCTTCGTTATTTGTGTAGAGATTGTATAATGTCCTCAAGTACACATAGCAATACAGAAGGGTGAAATTGTCAGTGTATGTCATCCTTATTTTCATCTGAATGATAATACTGTACTTATCGCTTGTATATATGTATAATCCAGCAGAATTATTTTACTCATAGGCTAATTTAAAGCAATTATGTCAAAACACATGCAATACAAATTCATGTAACATGAAGAAATAAATATTATTAAGGTGTTACCTGGTAAACTTCCCTTGGCGCGGCCCCCCCCACGAGCGGGCTGCCGTGCTGCCCCACGCCCCCCTGCTACTCCGCCCCGGCCCACTCTGTTGGCCGCTGCCCCACGGGCTGGGGGCCCACCGGCCCGGCCACGTGCCACCACCCCACGTCCACGGCCAGCCTGTTCAAAATTTACAGAGAATTAGAGCGAATTCATATAATATGAAATGTATTTTTGTATGCAGATAGGTAATAATTGCGTAAAAAAATATAAATACTTATTTCATTTATACTATAAATTCTTAAAGTGTACCACAATTATTACCAAATCGTTTTATAGAAAAGGAACACAGTCATCTAAAACATCAAATACTCTATCATCCCTTTCTACCTTTTAATTGGAAATAGGATTTAAAGTTACTATTACATCTTGTGGTATGTATTTTTCATTACAGAAAAAAAATTAATTTTGTTATAAAGCGTTGCTACGTAAAAATGCAGGTGGATACACCTAAAAAATAGTAACTTACATCGAAAGAAAGGAATGAAGGAGATTTACATGGAAATAATTCCAAAAAAAGTGTGTTTTTTTATTTAATATAAAATGAACAAAACTAAACCATAATTACTACCTGCTGAGATCCACAATACGAGTTTCTTTTTTTGGAAGATGTTTCAGGGTGAAAGGTATCTTGGATTAGTGGTAGAAAGGTGTTTTAACAAACCTGTGTTCCGCTATCGAAGTACACACTGGTTGAATTCAATGTGCTCGCTTCCTCCAGTTCCTAAGTGTCAACATAATATTAGTTTTACTTTTCTCTCTATTTCATGGCAACACTTAAGCACTGGGTAACATAAAATAAAAACAACTTAAAAATAATATATACATGTATGCATTGGTGCAGCAATTAACATTCATGAATTAAATTAACTAGATTTTAATGCAAAATATGGTTGCAGTTTCTTATGCACTATTCATAACATACGTTAATTTATATTAAAAGCAGGCGGTTATTAAATATTAGAACAAACAAGTTTAGATTGTATATCATTCCCTAAAATTAACAAGCATGAACATAAATTGAGCTTGTCCACAGGTTAAACGTAGAAGCTATTATGGACACTGCTTGGGCTATACACCAAAAACATGGCATGAAGTTACATGTGTCATGTAACTTCTCAAAAAAGAATATACATTTAAGAAATTTGTAAGAAACCTTCATTCCTGAATAATTACATTGAAAGATAGTTGTAAATTAAACTTAACTATTGAAAAATTGTTATATAAGGTTCGTTGAAAAAATTTCAAATCTTTTAATTTTAGCCTGCTTCCATAAAATAAATTTATGCAGCCTAAAAATATAAATATTATACTTTAGTAACAGACATAAGAGTCTGTATTTTTAAAAGGAACAGATTTCTGCAAATCAGCAATTCATAACCCATTAAAATAATACAAACTCTTAAATGCATCTCCGTTCAGAAATATAATATATAAAAAAAAATCCAACCGATCTTTACCATTCTCCTGATAATTAATGTAATAAACAACATAGTTACACCCAATTATATATAATTCAATTTAAGGGAAGAGGATAAATAAGATCATATAAAAATTAAAACCATTTATCAAATTAGAGTATAATTGAAGTATCAAAATGTAATCCACATACCATGCAGTAGTCAAAAACAGATAAAATATATTTAAACAATCGTTATTGGTTTTCTAATTATGATTATAATTTTCAACATTGGGAAAAAATTAATTTAAAACTAATTCAAAATTTATTTAATGGTTTTATTTAACTCATGTGTCACATGTAATAACAAATAATAATCAAAATACGCATTAAATTTTTCACGTTAAAAAATGTCAAAATAAGAAGTCCTAAAATTAAAAAAATGGTAAAATCCAATATATTATCGATTAAAGAAAATTAAAATGGTGAAAATCGGCTGGCTAGAGTACAAACATAACACGAGCGAGAGAAATAATATGGAGGACCCAAAATTAAAAAAAAATCATTTTTGATAAAACAAACAAAAAGCTATTATTTCCGATAAGCAAACAAAACACCGAATACTATTTATTTATTTATACTTTTACTCTGATTAACATTTAAAGTTGATAGCTTTCTATTTACAGAAATATATGTATAATAAAGCAGAAGAACTATGAATTCATTATGTAAATCAAAGTTTTTTCGAAAATGCGCTTTTTATATATAGTAAGCCCAAGAATGAATTATGTCGAAAGAAACTTCTAATAATCTAAGATAGTTAGGCTTTTGGTGCAATAGGTCAAACCTGAATAATAGTTATTTACAACATAAAATCATTAATATAATGGTAATTCAACAAACCATCAATATGAAACGTGACAGCATCTTAACATGTATTACCGATGAAATTTAGTTCTATTTTACGGGAGGTTTCCGAATATATAGACGATAAGGACAACTTGTAAATTACTATCAAAATTATAAGATTTAAAGAGCGAGTACATATATTATGGATACTAAACGGTAAATTAGTTGTATCAAAAGATAAGTATATTTTAAAGCTCCATACATATATATTCTGTAGTTTTCTTACTAGTGACTATAACTATTCCATCGGGTCGTTAAACGATATTATTTAAAATATTCTGTCAAACAAAAAATAGGAAGTTATCCATTTAACTTTCAGCAGTAACTACAATACTGCCTTTAACATATATTTATGTAAATCATTCTAAAAATATTGAAAAAAACAAGGTTATAAAAATGTATGCAATACATTTAGATATTTAGTCATTATTTAGAAATGAGAAACAACCTTGATAAAACATTATTGATATCTTTTATAATATATTCGTAAGTGCACAAGAAGCTTTCAACAGAAATGACTACAAAATGAATATAAAAAGGTGTAACCATACACCGAATTCAATAATGCCATCTGCTGCACCGAAGCTATATACGAACTATTTCTATCTGTTGCGGAAGCTCTAGAAAGGGTTATCCAAAACATATATATACATATATAAAAATAGGCTATACATTTATATATGTATATACATATACATTTAAACAAAAGGCTCGGCTACACAGCAGAGGCTGTCTACAGCCAAGCAAAGCAAAAGCAAAGCTTCTAAAAGCACTATAAGCGTTCAAAAGCAAAGACAAAAGCTGTGGCGGCGACCCAGACTTTGACTAGACTGGTATCGTCATCCTAATCGACACTGCAGACAACATGGACATGGTCAAGCTGCTTCTTCTAGACACATTGCGAATAAAGCAACTGGAGGGTAAAAATTATTATGGTTAGTTTTCGGAGTGGCGGCTTCGTCCCTGCCCTACCACTTTTGGATAACCCTGCAACTAAGAGCAACATCATATCTGAGCCAGCCGCTGCGTCGAACTGGCTTGGCCGCTCCTGGCGTCCTGACTCATCTCTTTCCCGGCGCTGGCCAATTTAGAAATAACTCTTGATAAGACAGACTTTATCAAACAAAAAAAAGCCTGATGGCTCAGATATGATGGTATTTGAATGTGGCAAGTGTTCCATTATTTGTTTTGATAAGGGTTAGTCGACCATGCACATGGGCCGGGATGTACATTCATTTCAGTTTAGTTAAGTATAAAAGGTTTGTTATTAATAAAAACCAGGTATTAATAAGAGAGTGCGGCTGTTAGTGGCAGCTGCTGCCGGACACTGTGCCACAATCAAACTACCGCATAATCACCAAGAAAAAAACACGGGCCAATTTAATAAATGCCACCCACCGGTTGTGGCTGACGGCCTCTCCCTCGAGCTTGCGGTGGCGCCGGCGGGTAATCATAATAGTAATCTTCATAACGGTAATAGTCATCGTAATAAGGGTCACTGTAGCCGCCTCGATAATCCCCGTACCCGTAATAGTCGTAATCATAATCTATAAAACACACAATAATCCGAATTTAGGCAACTTGATCCAATTTGGAGAGCCATGGAAAATCGTACTAATATAAATATATGTATAAATATATAGCATGCCGGGAAAAGAGTCAAGTAACGATTCTCGCCAGAATCTAGCTCCTATACTATATAATTTATTTGTAACTTAAAATAAAATACTAGTCCCCACACCACAGCATTGTACTTACCCGCTCCTGGCTGCAAGCAAACATTACACAAAAAAATAATAGTGATAGGAGACAGAGCATGCAAATTTGTTAAGTCGGAGCGCGTGCATTGCGTACGATGCCCTTTTGCCTCGCGGTGCCCCTGGCAGACGCATGCCAACACACGCACACTACCTTCGTAGTATGTTATGTTCGCTGCAGCGACTACCCCTATATCTTAACTTCACTTGTCGTATTTGTGACACCTTTCTTTTTGATCATCTCAATTGCAAAAGTAATCAATCATAACTAAAATCAAAATCGCTTCACACTTAGAAAATAACGATAATTTTATAATTAATGAATATTACTTAGTTATACAAAATATATGAAATTTAAGTAAATTACAGAATTACTTTGAAACCTTGTACATACATGGTAGTAAGATTGATAATTTTCTACAGTCTTTACTTTTCTTGTTCCCAAAATCATCATAAGCTATTAAAAAAGAAATTTAATGAATTCTCGTTTTATTCATATATATATAGTCTGTTTCAAGATATAGTAACATGTGGGAGTTTGCATTCGCACTATATCTTGAAACAGACTATATATGTATAGTCCTTTTCAAGATATAGTAACCTGTGGGAGCCTGCATTTGCACTATATCTTGAAAAGGACTATACATAAATAGTCTGTTTCAGACTATACATATACAAACTTTGATCCGTAAATAACATTTTAAGTAGGTAAACACACTAAAGGTTAAAGGTTGATTCAGAAATATAAATAATTTACTAATAACTATGCTACATAAAATATAAAACTATGGCCTAATACAAAAATGTGTACGCAACTGATTCTAAAAGAAATCCCTATTTGTTTTCTCAAAAGATAAATTATATATACATATTTAACGCATGCATTCGGCGGTATAGTTGGTAGTCGTTAGGTTACGTAGGGGCCCCGTTTCCGCTACATTAGCTAAAAGGTATCCGATATTAATTTTCTAAGCATTAAATTTTAAAAATACGAGCTACATTAAGTCAGAGTTTATTTAGTAGAATTTGTATTTATTAATGCTTTTGCCAATCCTAATTCACTAAATTTGAAAAATGTGGATTCGAACAATTTTGCAAAGTAAAATATTGCGTATTGCTGTGAAATATTATTAACAATTCAAAATATCACTATAAGACCTCAAAAAAATATTGCAGATAAGTCCAATGTACAAGTAGATTATACCCTATTTCTAAAAAAAATGATGATTTGCATCTCATAAGCGCCAACATTAAAAATCGTACGGCTTTTCGTGAAGGACGACCGCCAGTTCTAAACGAAATTCGTTCGGTCAAGTATCGAAAAGACGCAATACGAAATTCGTTGTCATAACGATTGAAGTTACAAAACAGGGCATGTGCTTGAAACAAAATGTGAAACCAACACCAATGCCTATTTCGTATTCCTTGACCAAATAACGTCGTGTAGTTTGTAGGTAATGAAAGATTGTTGCAAGTGTTAATAACACATTATACCATTCCTATAGTACAGGTCATAGAGCCGGTATTTCAGTAGTATGAGTTAAGGTATACTAGAACGCACCAAACAATCCACTAACGAAAAATAATGTCTGCATTGCCTTTACATAACAACGAACATAATTACTTTGTATAGTACTAGATTTATAATTTCATTAACATAGAATATATTCTATGTACATAATAATAATTACAGGATTATTTCAATTATTAATATTAGAGGAGCATTTACATATCGAAAACTAAGGCATCGCCGTTTCGCGTTTTTTGAATTTATTTTGTAATTTTAGAATCTCAAATTTGGGTTAGTTATGCAAAAGGTATCAATTTATAATGTCAAGGTCAGTTTTTGTACTAATTTATTTTCTTAAAAAAGTTATGTGTCTTAGAAAGAAGGACAAAAATGCATGAATTTAATTAATGTCTACTAAGACTGGTACACAAAAGAAAAAAACAACCTCCACGCGCCAGCTGCACA
This sequence comes from Amphimallon solstitiale, assembly GCA_963170755.1. NCBI lineage: Eukaryota > Metazoa > Arthropoda > Insecta > Coleoptera > Scarabaeidae > Amphimallon > Amphimallon solstitiale. Next base: position 124,683,350 of record OY720681.1, on the reverse strand, counting down.
TTTGTTGCAGGATATAAAAAAAAAAAACTTTCTGTAATTATTTTTGAAGACAAGAACATTAAATAGTACATTGTCACACACATTTCACACGAGGTTTTCCAAGCTATTGTGTCGTCTATCCCCACTTTACGGTATCTCTATCGGTCCTAGCCAAGATGAAAATCTATCGGAATCGGTCGGCTATTCCAGACTTAAGTCAGAGTAACAGTTTGTGATTAAAAAGAAATGTCATATATACCTATAATATTCGAGTGTTTAATAATATAAGTTATGGGCAAGCGAAAATTGGCTTATTAGAAAATATCAACATCAACAGTTCCGTAAGTACTCATTCTTTATACATTATGTTTGCCATCTATAGTATTCCTTTATCTATGGCAGAATCTGTGAATAAAACCGAAGCGCTGTGACAGAACCGAATATTGTCTACCTCCATCTACTCACACCCAGTTTTACTAGTAATATTAAGGGTCCTATATAGTGGATCTGTCAACAACGGAAAAATAGCAGATTTTAGATGCAAGATATTTTTGTTGATTTTAAATTTGGAGAAAGCCTTTCAACGTCAACTTATGAAGAATTTAGTAATCTATCCAACTGAAGTATCAAATTTAGAAAAAAAATATTGGATTAAAGAAAATTAATTAATATGTCAAAATATTAAAAACAAGTTTTCTCAAAAATCCTTCGGAGATTTGTTTGCTTGGGTTCACGTTATAAACTGAATAAAAGGCTACCCCGCTCTGCACTTATTTTTCGTTCAACTATTCTTTACTTTGTTTTTAATGAATATAAAATAAATTAAAATTAGGCAACCCACATTACAATGAATTTTTATTCTAGTAAAAATCGTTCCCGCGGTTACAAATGTGTAAATATTTGGTCATAAATGAATTTTTATTCACCTAGATATTGAGTTACTATTTCAAATATTTATTATATATTCCCTATGTGTAATAAGTACTCGGACATCCTTGGCTTATTAAATTATGTGATATGCAACCAATATTACATTTCCGATCCACTATATAGGACCCTTAATATCGGATGTTGGCTTACATGAAACGTCATTTACACTTCGCTAGTCATTTTGAATCATTTGTTTTGGTTGTTGTTGTTTATGTTTGTTATTTTATTGTAGTATTATCAATAAAACTTCTTTCTAGAACTAACGATGCTTAAGCCCCAAATAATTATCAGTGTTAAAAGCAGAAAATTATAATTAGAATTTTCAACCCAGAAAAACTAATTTTGAATAATTTAAAATTTAGTGGTGCTTCAGCCGTTCAGTAGTCAGTCAAAGGAGCTCATTAGCTCTTTGGTTACATATTTCGAACGTGAACGGGATGATAATGGTATTCTTTTACAGTTGACAGGTGTGCGAGTGTATGGACATTTTTGTTGTAATGACATCAAATAAAATATTATCATTTAAGAGAGTTATACAAGCTTGAAATATTTCCGTTGAATCTGTCAGCAGTATTTCAAGACACGTGAACAAAATGATGCTCATCGAAGTCCTGAAAAAACGTCCTAGGAAAAAACCTGTATGTGATGTTATTCCTGCAATAAAAGCAACAATACGCGACACTACATACGATCTGTATAAAAACAGTTAAGTTGCTTATACAACTCAATAAAAATAAAAAGAATGTTATAATGTTAATTATTTTAGAACAACACTTTACATGAGCTTCGTTATTATCACTGCTAGGCATCATATCTTTGATGGCTCTTTGATTCTTTTGGTAGAGTACTAGCAGATATTGGTTTCAAATACAAGACTGTCCACAGAGAGGATTAATGGAACGAACACATGTTGCTCTTCCTCAAACTAATTTTCTAAGAAAATATGTGAATATTTACAATCTGAAAGTACACTGGAATGTGTCTATTTGGATGAGACTTGAATTTTTGAAAATGGCACCTTAACCATATCATGGCAGCATGATAGTCATTCATAAAAGTGTTCGAATATTGAAAGTTAACGGCAAGAGATAATGCGCTCTATTAAAATTGAAACATTTGTCAAGTAATACAAATTTTGCTTTGCTTTTAGGTTCATAGTCATTCATTCATGTACGTATAATGATTTTATCGACGGTGCCTCTTCTTTAGAATTTTTTTTATCAAATACCGGTAAATCCTGATTACCATGATGAAATGGATAGAAACAATTTCTTAAATTGGTTTGAAAATGAACTGCTATTAAACTACAAGTTATCATAGCATTTTATATGATAAATCTCCCAATAATTCTTGGAACAAAGGTCAAATAAGAGTGGTTATAGAGCCAGATGCATGTACTACTACCACCATATATGACTGCATATTCGACACAATAGAACATATTTCGGGAATATTCAAAACATAATAAGCACATTGGAGAACAGGGTTATAGGGAAGAATGCAGATAACATGTGGAATCCAGGCCCTAGATATGATCACACCTGAAATTTGGGCGAATACTGTTAGAGACACTAACAGCAAAAATTAGAAAATGGTGGGACCGAGAATTGTTGCTTGAGAGAGACGAAGTAATACCATTATACACGTAAATCAATGTTCAGAATCTGAAGATAGAAGAAACAGTGATAGTGAACAAGAATTTCTGTAAAATCTACTGTAGTATTGTACTTTTCTGATAACATTTGTATATATATTCATATAATTAATTTGTAAAATTCAAGATTAATAACATGAAATAAAAAAAAATAAGTTTTGTCTTTTTTTCAGAAGTAAAATATGTATTTGTTATACAATATAGATCTGTTAGTGTACTTTAGACGTTAATGATTGCTTTTCACTCGCACATGTATTCAAGTCCAAATCAGCCACAAGAAAAACAAAAATTACAATCTACAAGGCCATGATAAGACTCGTGGTGACATACGGAAGCGAGACGTGCACAATCATTAAGCACTCAGAGGAGCTACCAGCACGATGGGAACGGCGATTCCTAAGGAAAATATAGGATGGGGAATGGAGAGTCCGATACAACTTTGAATTAAAACGGAAGTACAAACAACCAGATATTGTCCAATTTATTAAATTACAAAAATTGAAATGGGCGGGGCACCTAGAGAGAATGGGTGAGGACCGAATCCTAAAGAAGGTATATAACGGTCAGATGGAGGGTGCCAGGGGAAGAGGACGACCAAGACAGAGATGGCTGGACAACATTGAGGAGAACGCTAAACAATTACTGAAAGTGCGCAATTGGAAGGAAACAGCAAGGCAGCGAGATGTCTGGAGGCAGAAAATATGGGAGGCCCTGGTCCAAATGGGACTGTAGTGCCACGAAAAAGAAGAAGTCTTCAATATTAAGAATTAATTATACATAAAATTAATAGAATCTACGGTTGGTTCTTGGTGAAACATTATGAATATTAAACGAATAAAACACTTGGTTATATTGTTTCACTTAAGGACAGATTTATTGTACTCTGACACGTGTTTCGACCTCTCGGTTAATGACCGAGAGGTCGAAACACGTGTCAGAGTACAATAAATCTGTCCTTAAGTGAAACAATATAACCAAGTGTTTTATTCGTTTAATAAATTAATTATACGCACTCACAACTCACAGAATACACAGTTTTATTTTTAACAAAAATGTATTTAATTTACATTCAGAAAATGTAGTATATATTGATGAAAATAGGCCTCAAAGTAAACTTCAAAAATCGCAAAATTTATTCTTCGATCACAATACTCACATTGACCTACTACAATTATTACATCCTTGATTTTGATGACGAAGGTGGACTGTTTCGTGCTTTTTAGTATAACAAAGTTGGAATCACAGAACATTCAATTTCTATTTATTTTGGCCTATGCCGTCAACATTATAAATATTAACAGTAAAGCAACATAATTCATAATTTTTCATTTCAAGTTTCCAAACAAATATTAAATATTATGAAACAAGTTTACAGCTTGGAAGGGAAGAAGTAGTAGTAATTTGCTGCATTTAGAGTTCCTTGTATGAAAAATGGTTGGTTAACAGCCCATCAGAATTTTACAGATATTGAGTTCAAATATATAATAATTAGTTGCAGTGACCAATACCTTCAAATGCTCGGCTTATGACACACATGCAACAACATTTCCATAGAAAATCAAGGGTCGATGTTTGTCATATAAAAATGCATCATTTCATTTTCACTATTTATTACTACGATATTTACTTTGTTTATTACACTACGTTTTTTTAAAGAGAAAAAATATCAATAGAGAATTATGAAAGCAGTAAACCTATAAAAAAAGAAACAATCGCAAACGTGGCAAAACAAAACGAAAATTAGTACTGGTACTACCGCAGTATTACGATAATTAGTGTAAAAACTCAAATACCCGCAACGTCTTTGTGATTATTCCAGTCAAACAAACAAACTTGCATATCTTCTTCTTCTTGTAGTTGCTTTTAAGTCAGGCCTTAGGCCTTTTACTTCTAGTCTTATCTGTATTAATCTTAATGTGGCTTGATGGAAATAAACTATTTCAGAGGATTCTTACAGAAGAGGGCCTAGGTGAGGGAGAGCCTAGGTCTTTTGTGCGGCAAGTAGATTTCTGGGTCATATGACATTTCTGTTGTGAGTTTTATGTTGTCGTTGTTGTCAATGGAGTCGTAGAATTTTCGGGAGAGATCATCGATAAATTCTGGGATAGAGGGTGTGTTTGTCTCATTGTGTATTTGCGAGTTTCTTATATACCAGGGGGCTTTCAGGACCATTTTAAAATATTTGTAATGATTTTATATGAGTCGGAGCTGCGTGTTTCCATATCTGTGATCCATAGGTTGACGTGAGTCTTAGGATTTGTTTGTAAATTCTTAATTTTAGTTTCGGATCGAGGGTGCTGGCGGAGCCCAGGAGTGGCCAGAGGCTGCCCCTGCCCATTTTTGTCTTCTTTAAGGTGGTTTTAAGGTGATATGAGTATGTTAATCTTCTGTCCAGGTTGCATATGCTATTAGTAATAGCAGTAAGTTCATACTTTTCATACCGTAGTCGACAAGTTTTAATCTGCTTGCCAACAGTGGTGGGAGAACCTACGCAGTGTCGGGGGATCCTGACATTTCATAGAAGCGTTTGCCGAGATTACTTGGCAGCCTCGCTATATGTTTATCTTTACCTTATTTAGTCGTGCTCTTTTCCTCTTTTTACTTTCGTATCAGAAATTAAAATTTGTCGACTATGGTATATGGATCCCTATAATCTACATTAATCACTACATTAAGACCCCACAAATTTCCAGGATTGGGACATTTAACACATCACGAAAAACATACTGTTTTAAATGTGTATAGAATATTAAAATATAAAAAAAAATGTTTTTTATTTGTGTCTAAGTAGATAGAAAAGGTCGCTAACACCAAGAAATAATAAAATTTATATTTTAAAAGCACGACCAAGAAACAATTTTATATTTATAGAATATTAAATATACAAACTCCAAAAATAGAAATATCGAAAGTGTTATAAACACCTTCAAAACACTAAGGTATTACTTCAATGAAAATATATGATGATGTATTATATGAGAATTATACGGCAAAATCAAACAATATAAGCAGACGAAATAAAGCCTCGTAAAGAATGTGTAGGGAAGCATTGGAAACTTTCAGAATTTGGAGAATCTGTTAAAAATACTGTGTGATAAAAGAAGCAGTTTCTTTTTAAAAAAATGAACTTCCAACACTTGATAAAATCATAGCAGAAGTAATTACAGATGAGTTCATCCGAAAAATGAACCAAGTAACTCTACAGATTCTTGAAAAACATTAATTTCAAGTAAGCGTTAATCAAAAACTCTTTATATTACCACAGGTTCATATATATGTTATATTTCAGATATGTCAAACGGAACAAGAAAAATTTACTAATAGAAAACGATGAAATCATCAGGTGAAGAAAATATCGAAGAACAATAAACAGTACATGATTATGATTGTTCAATATTTTACTTAGATGAAACATAGTTGAATGAAGGACACACAATGGAAAAAGTTTGGATTGACGCAAGTATGGCTGCAGGACAAGCTTTCGATGAAGGCTTACAGACAGTACTAAAAAGCCGTACTGGTAAAAACTGGTCAAATATCGCATTCAATCCTAATTATACACTTATACGAAAATATATAAATAAAATTTAAAATTGTAATTCTTGACAAATTACTACATTTTAAGCTATGCGTTGCAGATTTTAGCGGGATATTTGAATCACTCCTTCTTATTCTCAGACAGAAAATAACAACATCGCAGAGATACAAATTCATTCAAATTAGTAGAACAAACTTACAACTAAGTAATCAATAATGTATCTACATATTACTAACACTAGGACACTAAGTAATTATGTGGTTGTCTACAGTGTCAGGGTGAACTTAAAAATATTTCAATCATCTTGTTAGAAGAATCTGTCTCAGAGCAATTGCAGGAGCTAAAAAGTTCTCCAACATGTGAACAGAGCGTTCCCCTGCCACAGTTACAGCCCTTTCCTTCTGCTCTTCAAAGTACGGACCAATAATTGCAAAATCAGATATCGCACAGCATACAAGACAAGATACTGAGTTCCATTAATCAACTGCAGAAGTGTTTGGCAGAATTGAAGTCTGTTTCCATATTAATGCCCCTGTAGTGCTTGAACAATTTGAATCTTGTAGGCGTGTAAATAAAGATCGTTATGTAAGGACTCTCTCACTGCCTCTATGTTCTCGGGTGTACGCACTACCACCTCTTATTTACTGTCAAACCCGTGGTCTCGAAGTTTCGTACCCAGGTCTTGATGGCATGTAACCGTTTTTATAAAATGCCTTTAATGCATAAGCACGTTGCGCTCCTGCCCACTGCTCCATTGTAACAAAAACTGCTTTAGGTTTCTACAAGATGGCGATAGCATCGCTCTCCTCACTCCAGCCAAACCAAAATAAGCGTTGTTGCCAAACCGCCCGATTCAATGACGCACCCTATATCACAAAATCTCATTTCTCAATAAAACCAGATGGCGTGTTCACCATATATTATGTGTATATACTTTGGTTGAATTGTTTTGGCAACTGATACGGCCAAAGTACAAACTAAATCTCATCGATCGGAACAATTTTAGAATAAAAACTAAACTAAACAAAATAATATTTCAGGATATATAGCATCCGCTAGTAAAATATTATTACATGAATACCATTTAGAAATTGAATATTGCTAATAAACTTATTAAATATTACTTTTCTATACCTCTGCTTTATTTAATACTAGACTATTCTGTGTAGTAGGCAACCACTCTCGACATTTATATTGTTTGGATGACAATTGTAATAAATGTCAAAAGGTGTTTGAATATTATTATTTATGACAGGCCTGAAATGGCTTTTGTATGTTATATTACCTAACAGGTAAAGCTTTGCAACATTCCAAATTTAACTCCGTTTTAATTTATTGGCGCATGTCGGCTGTCAGAGCGTTTCAACTATATACATTGAAGGTATAATAAAAGCGAGCACGAGAAGCACGAAATAAAGTAGGCTTAACGATCCGTCCGGATAAGCCAAAAATCGCAATACCAAATTTTGCAATGTCACTATGACCGCAGAAGTCAACACCTTAGATTTTTATAGTCAGTTCTTACTGTTTCTTTTTCAAGCATTTAAAAGTGATAACCTATATACATATACATATACTTTTTACAGATTGCTACATGATATGGGTTTTGAATTTTAAAAAGTTGGATGAAAGAGTATTCTTTTTGAAAGAGATGACATCATTAGGTGGAGACATAAATACTTACGAGACATCAGAAAATTCAGAGACGAAGGTATAGTTTATCATTTAATTTGTTATACTTTTATGTTCATTACGCAATTTAATATTTGCTTGTGTTTGATTGTGATTGTTTTATTTTCAGGCCTGCATTTGCATTAATTCATGCTGGAGGCGAACATGGTTTTGTTGTTGGTGCTGAATGTACATTTCTTTGTAAGAGAAATACTGCTGATGTTCATAGCGAAATGGATGCAGATACATATGGAGAACTCGGTTGTTGGTCTCGATATTGCCTCATATCACACGAGAAAATTAGAAGTTTTCAACAGTAGCACGGAGAAGACCAAATTATCGAATGGCTTACTGAGAAGAATATACCACTAGATAATGACATGTTAAAAAGTGTGGTCTTGGCCCTTGTGTTTCATTTCTTCATGCTGGAGGAGAAAGGTTTTTTTCTTGGTGGTGAATATATATTTCTTTGTAGAAAAACACCGCTGATGCTCATAGTGGAACGCATGCAGAGATATACAAAGACTGGTTCAGTTGTTGTTCTTAATAATGCTTCATATAGCGAAAATTTAGAACAGGTTCCAAAAGTAACATAAAAAAAACGAAATTATTGAATGGTTGTGAAAAAAATACCAGTTAATGATGACATGATATGAAGATATTACTGGCTTGTGTGTCCGAGGTTAAGTCACGGTATGACTAAAACAAGATTGATGAATTTGCAAAGAATACAGGACGACGCTCTTTGGTTACCACTTTATCAATTAAACCCAATCAAAATGATGGGAGCGCAAATAAAGCACAACATTAAAATACACAATATTACATTCAACAATCATATTGAACAATTAATTGCGCAGAGGGTCATCCAAATGTAAGAGGAAATAACAGACCAGAACTACATTAGCTATGTAAAATATTCATCATTATTCATGACTGAAAAATACAATATGTGTATGTGTAGATTATTACTCTCTTCATAAATATTCTTATGGTCGAGGCGCGTTAAGTTCCGTTGCACGTCATACTAGATCCATGACGACTCGCCTTGTATATGTTGCCGGATCTATTTTTATTTCTGTCAGTGACATTTGATATAACCAAAGAAAAAAATTATTCATAATACAATAACTATAACGTAATATATTTAGTAATTGAAATGCTCTAAGACTTCAGTCTTTCTCAACTTATTTATTATATTGATTGAGATTGTCGAAAACCCTTAAATGTTTCATAACGTATACATAATAAAATTTAAAATAAACATTACGTAAGCTATTCTCGTTAATCAGATGATTATAGAAAAGTTTGCAAAAAACTTCGACTGTTTACAGAAACCTTTCGGCATTATATTCAATGGACGCAAATAAATAATAAATACACTTCAAAGAAGCACTGTTTTTAAACAATTTATATCAACGTAAAAATAAACATGAAAAATTTGACAGGAAGAATATGCGTTGTGCATATTCTTCCTGTCAAATTTTTCATGTTGTTTCATGCGTTGTGCACGTCTTTTTGACAGATATGATTTATCTGTCAACACCGAATTGAACTACTAGTCTATTAAAAATATGTAATAAAGAAATTTAATATTGAAAAGGAAATTATGTGTATATTTGCCATGAATGCGTATATTACGATCAATTTATAAATCCTCTATTTAAGCTAATGAAATAAATGCCCTCAATTATAATTTAATAAAGCAACTTTTTTAGTTTCTCTAATACAGTTATGACAACATGTAAACGTCATCGATGACGTGCAACGGAACTTAACGCGCCTCGACCATATGTGCTATTTGATTTATTTATTTTTGGAAAATAAATTCCATTAATGAAAAACCTTGTATACTTTACTGTATTTTACTGAAGTAGTAAATTATTAAACATTTTTAGTTGGACTTTTAACTTAATTCTACAGAAAAATATCAAAATTGTTACAAATAACCTGTTTTAACCAATCCACCTTCTCATATAATATTATTTCCTTTTAGTGTGTAATTTTCTTAGATGCCATAATCAATTGAATAATATAAACAACACTGTTATGTTTTTATGACAAAGAATGTCAGTCAAATGATAATAACCAGAAATATAACTGAGATGTGATTTGACAACCATTAAATCACTACCGGTAAGAACACTCGACATGACACTTGAAATCAACATGGCAGCAAACTCGTATCTTTTAGAGATTTTTGTTCGGAATACCACTGTACTGCATAAAAGGTCTGAACGGAGTATAGATTGAATTCAGTATGTTTTGTTTCTAGACGACAAATGCAGTTCAATTCCAGATCCGCCATTAACACCTAGCTTCAGCTCACCTCAGATGGGAGGTCAAATCTAAGATTTAGGATGTAACGTTCCTACAGTTACACACCAAACCTGAACTTTTATCACCTATCATGTAAAACTATATTATATCATCAATAAATCACGCGCAAGTATCTATTATGATTTTATATTGTCCTATGGACAGGATTCAATATCATTAAAACCTACAGTTTATAGAACACTAACCTACTAATTTTTAGACATAAACCACAAAACAGCTAATTACACAATCCCCGTGAAAAGCAAGCAAAATGTTGTAAGATTAAATTTCAAAATAAACAAACATACGATAATATTACGGTTTATGAAATTTACTGAAAACAAAATATTATTTATATATGTGTATATAATAGGTGTCTGTTATTGACTTACGCATTGCGATTTAGAAATTTTCACGTTACTAAATCGGCAACTTGAACACGTCTTCCTTCATTTGTTCTACCGTCAATGATGTAGGCTAGGAGAAGTAAGGAACTGTAGACTTGGCGGAGATATAAAGGCGTGTTTATTATGCATTAGTAAACGGCGAACATGACCATACCACTTTATATCTCCGCCAAGTGTACGGTTACTTATTTCTTAGTGTACCTAAGTATCTAATTTACAAAATAAACATCACTTTATAATCATATGATCATACTCACGTGCAACTATAATATTGCGAATGTGATAAAACAGCATTAATATCCTGTAATTTCGAATTTGTAGTATAAGTTGATTAGTTTCAGTTAATAACCTGCAAGATCACTGCTAGAAAATCCTTTAAACCGGACTTATGTTATTCTAATGTTAAATTTGAATTCACGCAGAGGGATAAAAACTTTTAAAACGTAAGTCACTAAAATGCAAATGGCGCGTAAATCAATTACAGACAACTTTATATCATGCACGCAAAAGGTAACAACGCAAATTTAACATTTTTGTTAAAAATTGATTAATTGTAAATCAATAGTGATCTTGTTTGCTTACAGAATTTTTAATTTGACCCATACATATTAATAATTAATTTGTTCAACCATAATTTCTTAGTATATAGACCAATCACATATATCGGCTGTCCCAATAGTGCGGTGTCGGTTGATATTTCTATACCGTTTGAAGGTACAAAAAAACTTTACAAACAAATGTTGTTTAATTCTTAAAGGGGCATTGCCTAAAAATTCTTTAGTTTATACAGGGTTGTCTCAGAATAGCAGTACCGATCCTAATATTATTTTTTCAAATCAAACACCTATATTTTATTCCATTTTTAGATTCTGCTATAAAATCGACATGCTTCTCACATTGTCGCATTGTCTATACTTAACCGTGATAGTTTTTGATATATTTAACATTTTCTCTAATAAATGTCATGTGCAGGTACTATTTTGCTAAGTCATGTCTTACTTATGTTCGATCTTAGAATTGAAATTTCTGGTATGTGAGTAGTTTATACTTGTGATAACTTTTACGAATTGCTAAAATTATTTTTTAGATACAGAGTGTTCAGGAAAGGAAAAGCAGTATCACAAATTTCAGTTGGAAAAAAACTAGATTTTTTTAAATGTAATGCATAGTGTTTTTTTATGTTATTCTACTCCAAAAGTAAATCACTTTATTTTTACTTAAGCATATCATATACTTTTTTTTTAGATTTTTCATTTTCAAAATCGCTTTACAAAAACCTGTCCACACCATGGTAGTAAGTTGTTAAAACTAAGATGGCCATGGATAACAAATACCACACATCAAAATTCTAAACTGTCAAATTACTTAATGCAGTATTTGCTGTATAAGTCAATTACGTGTGCTTCCTCATGCTTTTAAAATGAAATTTTCACAAGATAGTTATTTACGAACCAAGTGCGGGAATACATATTTCGCGAATGAGTGGCCATTTTTAAAGCGCGAGCCCAAAGGCGAGCGCTTTATGGACACGAATTCGCGAAATGTTTCACGCACGAAGTTTGTACAATATTTTTTGTACGAATACTTAAATATTACCTACTGTTAAATACGTTATCATTTATAACACACTACAAATTTGTTCACATTAATTCAAAAATTTTGAGTTGCCAGTACTTATTAATGTTGACATTTAATTTTTATTTCCCGCACGAGTTATATGAGTACAAAAAGTACTTAACATGGTTTGCGCTTTAGGATCGAGCGATCAGAACTGTTTCCTTGGAGGTCGCATTTACGCGCAAATGTTTCCGAACGTTGAGGGACATTCTAATATTTATGCATTTGCTAGACCAAAAGAATGTTTTGAAAGAACAGAAAGCGTGCATTATGAAATAAAATTGCAAATGCAAAAACGGGTGGTCACTGGAGAAAATGAACACAGTATTGGAGGCTGTAGTGAAAAATCCTCATACATCAGCACGTATGTTAGAGCGCCAAGGTGGAATATCGAGAACTTCGACGAACAGAATTACTTGGAAACATAAATTTCACCCATACCTTATATTTCACTAAACAAGATAACATGTTTGATGTGTTATTTGTTATCCATGGCCTTCTTAGTTTAAAGAACTTATTGCCATGGAGCGATTTTGAAAATAAAAAAATCTCGAAATCTATTGCAGATAGGTATATGATATGCTCAAGTAAAAATAAAGTTCATTACTTTAGGAGTAAAAAAAAATTAAAAAACACTATACATCCATTTAAAAAAAAATAAGTTTTTTCGATCTGAAATTTGTGCTTTCCCTTTCCTGAACACTTTGTATCAAAAATATTAATTTTGGCAATTTGTAAAAGTTATCGCAAGTATAAACTACTCACATACCAAAAATTTCAATTCTGGGATCAAACATAAGTAAGACATGACTTAGCAAAATAGTACCTGTACACGTACGATATAGAGAAAATGTTAAATATTTCAAAAACTATTACGGTTAGGTATAGACAATGGTATATGAGAAGCATGTCGATTTTATAGTAGAATCTAAAAATGGAATAAAATATAGGGGGTTTTGTTTGAAAAAATAATATTAGGATCAGTACTACTATTCTGAGACACCTGTATAAAATGAAGTATTTTTAGGCAATGCCCCTTTAAGAATTAAACATTTGCTTCAACAGTTTTTTTGTACCTTCAAACGGTATAGAGATATCGACCGACACCGCACTATTGGGACACCGATATATGTATACAGGGTGATTCGTGAGGAATCGACCAAAGTCTAGGAGTGTATTCGACTGGTGAAAATTATGGAAAAAAACTCAAATGTTGTTATCCGATTTTTATTTGTTTTCGAGTTATAGCGTAAATTTAAATAAACAAAATTTCATACATTAAAGTTTTGGTATCCCGTTGTTATTATCGTTCTTTATAATATATTTTCAAAAATACCGCCATTCATTTCTAAACATTTTCTACATCGTTTACCAAGGGCGCTGGTTGCGTTCCTGATAGCGTCAGGTTGATGTTTGATATTTTCTGCAGCATTCCTAATCCGTTGAATTAGTGCATCACGAGTGTCCACTTTTACTTGATACACTTCATTTTTGTACCAGCCCCACAAACAATAATCAAGTGGGGTGAGGTCTGGAGACCTAGGATGCCAACCAATGTCACTACCACGACCAATCCATCTCCCTGGAAACCTTTCATCCAAATGTTGCCTGACCGCACGAGCGTAATGTGCAGGCGTTCCATCGTGCTGGTAGAACATTTGGATTCTGATGTTTAGGAAAACATCCTCTAGCAGTCCGTGTAGTTCACTTTCTAAAAAATTTAAATAGGTCTTCCCCGTGAGGCGATTTTCAAAAATTTAAGGACCAATTACAAAACCATCAATCAGACCACACCACACGTTTACCGAAAATTTATGTTGAAAGTTACTTTCGACTGTTGCGTGTGGATTTTCGTCTGCCCATACATGATTGTTATGACACTTATTAATACCGTCACGGGTGAATGTTGCTTCATCCGTAAAAAGTGTACACGATACAAAACGGGGATTATCATTTATCCATCGACAAAATTCCATACGTCTACGATAATCATTTGGTTGTAGGTGCTGTACACTTTGTACATGGTACGGACGTAATCCTTGCTCGTGGAGTGTTTTAATCACCCTTGTTTGTGGAATGCCCAATTGAATACTGATTCTCCGTGAGCTGATAGTTGCGTCTTCTTCTACTACATGAAGAATATCTTCTACTTCTTGTAATTGTTGTCGACTGCCTCGTTCAGATATTATGCTTACAATGGGAAGCTTTCCGGTCTCGCACAATTTGTTAAATACAATAATAAATACATTTTTATTAGCATGTCTGTGATGTGGAAACCGTTGACGATATTCATTAGCAGCAGCAGTAGCATTCCCATTACAAAATCCATAAACAAACACCATATTAGCATATTCTAAATTTGAATAAGTGTGTGGCATTTTAGTTTCCTACACTTAAGTCGCACAAACGTCAAGTCAATGTCATAAAACTCGAACAACAATTTTATAATATTTTACTCCAAAGTATGTATGTACATATAGGGAACGTTTCTTATGATGGTAGCGCTCTCACTATATCAACAATGAACGAAAGGTAGTTACATTAGACGCATTAGACATACAAAACACTCTACACTATTTCTCGACTGCTTTAGATGTCACCACCGCTAGTTCGGAAAACCACGAACAGATAACGTTTGAGTTAGGAAGACTTCCCTATGATGATCTGCTACCGGGGTTTCACTGTTTTCACGAATACATACATAAACATGGCATACTAAATATACATTTTTAATTACGCTATAACTCAACAATAAATAAAAATAATGAAAAAATTTGAGTGTTTTTTCATTATTTTCACATGTAGAGTTTGGTCGATTCCTCACGACTCACCCTGTATATCAATTTTTGTGTTTTTAAGATACTCCACATATGGTCCGGCAACTTTTTGTGTAAAACTAATCATGGATTCTGAAACAAAACTACTTTTCTTAATCCAACCGTTAATTTGAACACAATTCAGTTGAATTCTTTGTTTGAACACAATTCAGTTGAATTCTTTGAAGTGAATATTATTACATATGTGCATTCAAATTGTTTAATTCTAATTAGTTGAAAAATCTACAGGGTTATTTTTTTAAATCTTGACATAGGCCAACTTTTTTATTTGAAAAGATAGACCTATGGTCCCTGAAGCAAAGTTTTAGGAATTAGTCCAAATAAGAAAAATGCGTGGAAAAAATAAACGCGTTTTTGCCAGATTGGGCGCTATTTCAGAAAAACATATTTTCTTAAATGGCAACATTGCATTTTTTTAACAATTTCTAATACATCTTGAGATTCTAGACAAAACAAAGAGGATGCAATTTTTTTATTAGAGTGGCGGTTTACGAGCTAATGGTGCCTATATTTAACTTATTTTCCAGCATTAAAATAATAGCAATAGTAACAAAAATTAATTACCTAACATTTATTTTTTAAAAAAATGTTCGAACTGATTTCCTTGTTGGGTTCTGCAGCAACAAATACGTTCAACAAAATTTCTATTAACATTATGTAACACTTGAGGGGGAAATGTATTAAAGTTTAGGCACTATTAGCTCGTAAACCGCCACTCTAATCAAAAACTTGCATCCTCTCTGTTTTGTCTAGAATCTCAAGATGTATTAGAAATTGTTAAAAAAAATGCAGTGTTGCCATTTAAGAAAATGTTTTTCTGAAATAGCGCCCAATCTGGCAACAACGCGTTTATTTTTTCCACGCATTTTTCTTATTTGGACTAATTCCTAAAACTTTGCTTCAGGGACCATAGGTCTATCTTTTCAAATAAAAAAGTTAGCCTATGTCAAGATTTAAAAAAATAACCCTGTATAATTAGTCTGTATGTAATTCCATATATTTTTGCCAACAGTAAGTCGCTTTTGGCTAACAAAATTTGTAATCGGTTAGAACAAATAGAGCGACAAAATGATGTTATATACCGTATATTACTACTTTTCTATAACTTATTTGTTGTGATCAGATTGGCTTAACAGTAAAATGTTTCAATTTTATTAAAGAATGTCTTTATTCAACCTTGCAATGTTATGAAAAATCAATAAGTATTTGAGCTATAAAGTAAGTTCTTCACCACATGCCTTTCAAAAATGTCCAAATAAAGTTAAAATGTATTTAAATATGTGTATGGACTTCCATGCCGCGTTTATCACATTAAACGACTAAGTAAATGTATCCTAATTTTGAGTTTAATACATCTATTCTCTTTCTCTCTCTGAAGACCACTTACGCAATCAGATGTCAATAAATATAGAAAAATACCAAAACAAATGCACTGATAGTGTTGTAATAGGAAGTTAGTTAGGTAATTGTATATATTACGTTATTGTTAATAACAAGATACATAAAATCATAGCAGTTATAAATTCTAATTTCACAAAAGTACAACTGCATACATTTTAGCATTTTATAAGCACGAATTTACATTTACTATAATTACAGATCTGATATGAAGAGTTTGTTAAATGCCGACACCTCACCACAACCTTCTAGATCTATCCATTATTACTCCTATTGTGCAGACAACTATATTTATAATATACAAAAGATTGTAGTAAATGGAAATAAGTGATAGTAGAAGTTGTACTTTTAGAATTAGAATCTTTTAGCACAGTAGAATAGTTACTTGACTAACAAGCAGACTAGGAACCATGTTGCATATTAGAAAACATGGAGTCAGTAAGAAAGATTGTATTTGAAGCATATACTTACCATAATCTCCACGGCCCATTGGCCCACGAATTCCCGTTCCCGTTCTTGGACCCTGACTTGGCGGTCCTCTAATAGGCATAGTACCAGGCATCATCCTAAATTAAAAATAATACTATAGAACAAAGCTTCAGCATTAAAAACAAAAATCACGAAAGTGTGGATATAAAAAAAAGCGTATGTCTTATATCGTCCTACAGGACAAATTAGCGTTGCTCTAGTCTTAAGAAGGTGACTTTTAATTTAATACCATAGACTGCGCCACATTTATTCTCAGAATTTAGTTTTGATGTTTTTGTTCTATATATGCCCAACATATGTACTCTGTCCAGCCGATCATTTTCATTAATACTCGGTTTTTGGTCAAGTTGCGTACACATAGTAAGACACATGCGAAAAATGTTGACATTCATCTAGAGATACGTGAATGTTAAAATTACATAATGTCTCATCGAGTTCATAAAAACCTAGAAGTCATATTTTGACAGCAATAGTTGAATTGCACTAAGAATCATACCAAACGGTCATTATCAAATAAGTCTTTGTCATTATTACAGAATTATTGTTCAATTTTCAAAAAAGTTTTTGTGAATTAACAATGATCAAAAAGCAAATATTCAAGTTAAATAGTATGCTTATGCCATCATATGCAAAATTACTAATAAACATGTACCACTGTTAGGAAAGCAAAAGGGAATTATGGTAGGAAATGGGGATCAAACATTACAAAAATTTCAAATTTGGATTCGACAATTAACTCGCTGGAAATACTTACACGACAACGCAAATATAGTCCGTCTCAACTCCATTATGCAGTACAGGTTTAATAGGGATATTGCATCTCTTATTATCGTTAGCAGTCTCTTAATAACGCCATCTTTATATCCGGTTGCCTTGTTGCAAGTTCTATTATGCAAAGTATATGGGTATATGAGTTATCGTTGCTGTCAATTGTCAGTTTTTGCCGTAATATGTAAACTTTTATATCGTCTTTAATTTACCTATATATAATTTTTGTTAAATCGTTCTTTTTAAAAAGCATATTATTATAGTCTATGATGAATAAGAGTGAAAAAAAATTCGAATATTGCATAAAATTACTCCTAAATTGACTATACTTCATTTTTTAGTAAGACGAGTATGTTAAAATGGAGCGCCACTTGATTGTACTTTTATCACTATGTCTAACCTTTCTACGTTTGTAGCCTTATAATCTGTCATTTCGAATTTTCTTTTTATTTCTTGGCTCCTTTTCCCTATTGTTCATTCACATTTTTTTCTTTGTTACTCTTAAATTATTAAACCAAATACGCGTATCTTTTAAAAACTAAAAACATATTCTGAATGTACACCCTCTTCATTTACACATAAGAATCTGACGTTCCTAACAATAGTAACTGCTTTAATACTCCAAAGTGAATAATGAAAGTAATAACAGTTGCAAATTATAAAGTTGTTCTAACATTCTACTATGTACATACATTTAACAGAGCATGATATAGCAGTTGAATATGAAATAGTTTTATATCACATGTACCAAGGAAGAAACTTGAAAGTACTTATTTTCATGGAATACAGTTTATGCATTCTAGACAGATACAGTAAAAGTATAAACGTATATTGAGCAGATTTGGTACAATTTTTGTATACAAAAATATCAACATTCGGCCCAGGAGTACTACTTTTACTCGCATCGAACAGCAATTTTTTAAAGCATTTGGCAAATTATGCATTCCGCACAGATTTATTGAGAATAAAAATATTTAAAACTTAATTTGGAACACCTTTGGATATAAAATTCGTATAACACATACGTATAAAAGACCACGCGGAGCCATACGTCGTTTTGTTATACATTAGCTTTTCCCCATATCTCTTAAATAAAACGTATACTGGGTTGACGTTTATGTATTAATGTTAAGTGAATTAACGTTGAAATAATAAAAATCTGCCGGATAAAGACTAGCACTGCACTATCCCTACATTTTGTTTCAAGTGTTAATTTGACTATTTTCATACCCATGAAAGAAACAGTAACCGACGTTTCAGCATAGGATGGCTTGCCGCCCTCAAGTTAGTTCAAAAACCAGTTTAAAATGTTATAATAAAGATAACAGAATCCTCAGAATTAACATAATTTTCTCATACAAAGCTTACTAAATATTGATACTATAGACTGTCTCAACCTTAATATGCGGTGTGGGTTGTCAGTTCGACAATGGTTAGGTTGGTAACTCATATAATAATGACACGACATTTTAAGTACTTGTTGGTTAGGATATTATTCTAATATATTATTATATTGGGTTCGTTCGCAATTAACGTCTGAGCATGCTTGAGCGGTCAGATTGGTTTTTTGGGTTCATTGACATTTTCTCGCAATCAAAAGCGTTCGTGATTATGCTTTGTAGATTTCCCAGATGAGCTCAATACGCTCGGAGCGTCCAGATCGAGCGCGGAGAAATGTTCTATCATAACGTCACTTATTTCAAAAAAAACGCGTCAGTTTATGACTTTTATAGCTTAATACCTGTTGCTCCTGCTGAAAGTACATTCAAGATTCAAAATGAGCAGTATTATCCTGGATGCAGTTGTTAAGTTGAAAGTTCCGGTAGAAATTCTGAAATGTGATTTTAACTGTCTATGCCACATATTTGGTACAATTTCTTCTGCAAAATATTCACTTATAATACCATGAGTAGTCAAAGTTATGTCGATTATTTTTGTGGTGGTTACACGAATGTCTTTCATGATTGCATTTAAATACTACGAGTGCGGAGCACGAGTAGTATTCGCAATTATGAAAGACATGAGTGTAAAGCACCACAAAAATAGTAGACTCAACTTTGACTACGAATCGTATTCGAGAGACTATTCAATGAACCAAATCAATTTTTCATATTAAAATGACTCAAAATTTAGTTACACATGATTACGTTTCCATGTCAACAAAAAAAACATTTATGTTTGTCATTAAAATTTTTGGAATCGTGTTCCTATTTAGTTCGTTTCGTTGAATAAAAACTGGTGTTTCTAAATAATGGGAACTGAGAAAAGATTTGGCACGAAATCTGAAGACGAAATCGATGCTGAAATTTGCGAAAATATCCCTTGGAACACGAAGAAATCCAAAGATTCAGTATGGAGACAATTTAGTACATTTTTAACAGCAAAAGGCTATAAACTGGATCAATCTACTTCTCCTGTGGACTTAAATGTCATCTTAAAGTCGTGGGCATGTAATATGAAGAAAAAAGATGGGTCCGATTATAAAGAAGGCGTCATCAAGCACATGTGGAACGTGACGGCGAAAATGGTTCAAGAAATGTTCTTCAATAAGTGGAAAATAAACGTAAACCCGTTTTCTGATGCAATATTTAAGTCAGCACGTGACGCCAGGGATGCTACAAGAAGAAAACTGCAAGCGTGTCCTGAAAAAAGAACCAGCAACGCGGCGGCACTTACAGAACCAGAATACTTAAATATGATACGCATATTAGATGAGAGTACCCCAGACGGTTTACAGAAAAAGTTTTTCTTAATAGCATCTTACGAACTAGCTTGGCGGGGAGGAGAAGGGAGCAACTGTTTCACCTATTACTTCAAGGAGGAACTCGATAACAAGGGAAGAAGAACTGGTAGAATTGAGTATAATCCAGTATTTTCGAAAACTGCGCAGGGGGGAACTAAATCATT
The DNA here is from genome assembly GCA_963170755.1 of Amphimallon solstitiale. NCBI lineage: Eukaryota > Metazoa > Arthropoda > Insecta > Coleoptera > Scarabaeidae > Amphimallon > Amphimallon solstitiale. Next base: position 124,662,836 of record OY720681.1, on the reverse strand, counting down.
GACAGGCAGCAAGTGGTTGATAGAGAATAAAAGCAATACCGATATGTGTCCAGTTAGGTAACCTATTTATATTTAATTTCAAGACGGTATAATTAATATTCTTCTGTTATTTAGATTGTATTATCTACTGAAATCGAAGAGAGGAAAAAATGTGAAAACAGAAAGGATGTTTTTGACACCGAATCCGTTTTGGGATAAAGTTGAGAATGCGGTGTGGTATAAGAACAGTCCAGTTGGTATATGTGAGATCAGTAAATGGGTGAAGTTATTAGCTGAAAAAACTGGATTAGATGTTAAAAGAAGGAAGATATCAAATCATTCGGTACGCTCTTCAACTGTAACATCTCTGGCGAAAGCTGGAGTCGGAGAGCAACAACTGATGAAAATAACGGGACACCAAAATCTGAATTCCATAAAATCGTACTTGCAGCTTGATGATGAGCACCACGAGTCGATTATCACCAAAATGCGAAGAAATTTTACAACAACAAATGTGTCATGTACAACTTCGACATCTGTCAGTAATAGTGACGGTATTAAGCTACAAGAGAAAGGTACTCCCTCGGGTACTCCCAGTGATAGCTCTGTTCCAGAATGTCTGCTGCAGCACTGCAGTAATGTTAGTTTTTCTAATTGTACCTTCAATATTGTTAGTAAATGAGTTACATTAATAAAAACTTTCAATTGTTTAAAATATCCACTTGAATACCTTCTAGGAAGATATAATCGCTGAAATTTCCTGTTGCTATGATACGAAAGTAAATATTTGCTATTTTATTGGTTCATATTTGAACAATGACAGGTGAATTGAATAGTCACTTATAATACCATGAGTAGTCAAAGTTATGTCGATTATTTTTGTGGTGGTTACACGAATGTCTTTCATGATTGCATTTAAATACTACGAGTGCGGAGCACGAGTAGTATTCGCAATTATGAAAGACATGAGTGTAAAGCACCACAAAAATAGTAGACTCAACTTTGACTACGAATCGTATTCGAGAGACTATTCAATGAACCAAATCAATTTTTCATATTAAAATGACTCAAAATTTAGTTACACATGATTACGTTTCCATGTCAACAAAAAAAACATTTATGTTTGTCATTAAAATTTTTGGAATCGTGTTCCTATTTAGTTCGTTTCGTTGAATAAAAACTGGTGTTTCTAAATAATGGGAACTGAGAAAAGATTTGGCACGAAATCTGAAGACGAAATCGATGCTGAAATTTGCGAAAATATCCCTTGGAACACGAAGAAATCCAAAGATTCAGTATGGAGACAATTTAGTACATTTTTAACAGCAAAAGGCTATAAACTGGATCAATCTACTTCTCCTGTGGACTTAAATGTCATCTTAAAGTCGTGGGCATGTAATATGAAGAAAAAAGATGGGTCCGATTATAAAGAAGGCGTCATCAAGCACATGTGGAACGTGACGGCGAAAATGGTTCAAGAAATGTTCTTCAATAAGTGGAAAATAAACGTAAACCCGTTTTCTGATGCAATATTTAAGTCAGCACGTGACGCCAGGGATGCTACAAGAAGAAAACTGCAAGCGTGTCCTGAAAAAAGAACCAGCAACGCGGCGGCACTTACAGAACCAGAATACTTAAATATGATACGCATATTAGATGAGAGTACCCCAGACGGTTTACAGAAAAAGTTTTTCTTAATAGCATCTTACGAACTAGCTTGGCGGGGAGGAGAAGGGAGCAACTGTTTCACCTATTACTTCAAGGAGGAACTCGATAACAAGGGAAGAAGAACTGGTAGAATTGAGTATAATCCAGTATTTTCGAAAACTGCGCAGGGGGGAACTAAATCATTGACAGGCAGCAAGTGGTTGATAGAGAATAAAAGCAATACCGATATGTGTCCAGTTAGGTAACCTATTTATATTTAATTTCAAGACGGTATAATTAATATTCTTCTGTTATTTAGATTGTATTATCTACTGAAATCGAAGAGAGGAAAAAATGTGAAAACAGAAAGGATGTTTTTGACACCGAATCCGTTTTGGGATAAAGTTGAGAATGCGGTGTGGTATAAGAACAGTCCAGTTGGTATATGTGAGATCAGTAAATGGGTGAAGTTATTAGCTGAAAAAACTGGATTAGATGTTAAAAGAAGGAAGATATCAAATCATTCGGTACGCTCTTCAACTGTATCATCTCTGGCGAAAGCTGGAGTCGGAGAGCAACAACTGATGAAAATAACGGGACACCAAAATCTGAATTCCATAAAATCGTACTTGCAGCTTGATGATGAGCACCACGAGTCGATTATCACCAAAATGCGAAGAAATTTTACAACAACAAATGTGTCATGTACAACTTCGACATCTGTCAGTAATAGTGACGGTATTAAGCTACAAGAGAAAGGTACTCCCTCGGGTACTCCCAGTGATAGCTCTGTTCCAGAATGTCTGCTGCAGCACTGCAGTAATGTTAGTTTTTCTAATTGTACCTTCAATATTGTTAGTAAATGAGTTACATTAATAAAAACTTTCACTTGTTTAAAATATCCACTTGAATACCTTCTAGGAAGATATAATCGCTGAAATTTCCTGTTGCTATGATACGAAAGTAAATATTTGCTATTTTATTGGTTCATATTTGAACAATGACAGGTGAATTGAATAGTCCATTTTATATTTCATTTTGACATGTAGAGTCGCTCTCGCAACCGACATGAGCCACTAAATTAAAATGGCGTCAAATTTGAGATATTGGGAAATTTTATCTGTCAAGTAATATAACCTACAAAAGCCATTTCAGGACTGTAATAAATAATAATATTCATACACCTTTTGACATTTGTCATAATTATCTTTTGACGTTTGTTATTGTCATCTAAACATTTTAAATTTGTCAACAATGCTTGCCACCTAAACAGTATAGCCAAATGTTATATAAAATATAGGTGTAGAAAAGTAATATTTAATAGCTCTATTTATAATATTTAATTTGTAATTGGCTTTCATGTAATAGCATTTTACTATGGGAAGGTATGTATCCTGAAATATTAATTGATTAGTTAAATGTTATTGTTTTGAAATTGTTACGACCGATCGAAATTTGTAGTGGTATTGAATTATCGTCTTTAGTTCGTACTTTGGCCGTGTCGGTTGCCAAAACGATTTGACTATTGCTGCGTTCCAGAATTACCTTTATTTGATCTGAAATTCGAGATCAGAACGAGCAGATTTTAGATCACGTGACGTACTAGTAAAGTGAGCTGTCAGGAAATAAAGAAACGAATTTGAGCAATGGGAGCAACTACGTAACTTCAAAAATAGAAAGTGACAGGCCATGTTATGCGATGGAAGAAGAAACATTTTTCATTATTATAGCCAATATTGTAAATATGATTGTAAATGAAGTAATGGCTTCTGGCGAAGAAGAAACAAATATTATAGAGAAAATCGAAAAATTTTCGAAAATTACTGTCCCTAATTTGAGTAATGGGCAATTTAAAGAACATTTCAGGATGTTACCAAGTACTTTTGAAAAACTGTTGGGGCAAATTCATGATGCTGTTGATGAATTACATGCAGTACAGAGGCCAGCCGGAAATCCCTCTTGAAAACAAAGTTTAATATATATTTGGTGTTTGGCTAATACTGAATGTTTTCGGTAAATATTGGTTTTTTATCCAGAATTATTATTGGCTTAATACACAAACCTTCCAGGTCGGTAGCGGATAGATTTGGATTCAGTAAAAGTTGTTGGAGAATTCTATATAGAATTTGTAAAAGATTATTGGGAGTCAATTAACGTTTTAAAATTATTGATTTTCCATCTAGAGAGAGAGCTCTTGAAATAGCAGAACATTTTGAGAGAGTGAATGGCTTTCCAGGTAAATAATAAAGTTAAAACATCTTAACTAGACTGATAACAAAAAATTATTATTCCATGAATTATGGGTGTTTTGATGGTTGTTATATTTGAATTGAAAATCCGTATGAACATCCAATTCATACATCAATAGGAAAAGTTATTCATCAGTTCAGGCATCTGTGAAAATAACAAGTTTTCTTTGGATGTTTACGCTGGGGAACCAGGAAGCATTCATGATTCTCGCCTCAACACAAAATCAGACATATAATAATAATAATAGTTTATTTCCAAAATAAAAAGAGAACAACATTGTATTAAAAGAAATTACAAAATATAAAGATTAAAAGATAAAAGTGAGTACGAGAAAAAGAAAAGTTCAAAAACTATAACATTAACTTTGGAAAACACAGAATGTATATCAACTGTGCAGAGTACAGTTGTTCTTCCTATACACCCGGATACATTTGAATTATATTAAAAAGAAAAACATGCCTAAAGTAACTTAACCTAAATTCTGTGAAATGTGCACAAATAGCACATACATACATATATGAAATACATACAAAACAAATTAAATATTGAAAAAGATAAACACAAGCGTTGTTGCAGGTGATATGAGAGGGCAAGCAGTCTATTTTGACAGCAGTAATGCCCTGTACAAGAACGCGAACCGCCCCGCGGACAGGTGTTTCAACTCGTCGGGCACGGCGTTATATACTTTCGTTATTTGGTATGAATAGGAACGCTCATACAAAGCGGTGCGATGCATAGGCGGCGTTAGAGTACTCCTAAACCTCAGGTTTAGAGTATGAACATCCGTCCGAAAAGATATCTTATTGAACAGGTACTCGGGCCGCTTGTACAAAATAATCCTATGAAAAAGACAAGCCATCCGCAGAGTCAGCCGATCCCTCATAGTCAATCAGCGAGCCTGTGAGAAACATGGTCATACTTCCTTATGCCAAATATTAGCCTGAGGCACGAATTCTGCACCCTCTGGATGCGTGACATGGTATTAACAGTGATGCACGGAGCATACAGTTCGCTGCAGAAAAGAAAATGTGATAATACAAGTGAGTCACACAAGCTCCGCTTAGTCTCAACAGTCAATGTCTGTGAGGAAAAATTAATTTTAAGTTCATGTACGCAACCTTCACACATTTATTTAAGTATATGCGTTTCAAATCTCATGCGAGTATCCAATACAACGCCCAAATTCCTCGCCTCAGATCTAATAGGTATGTCTACGCCATAAATATTAAAATTCGCTCTTGTTTGAAGAAAAGAAACACTATCTCTGTTACCAAATAGCAATACTGTTGACTTCGATGGATTCAGTACCAGAGCATGTCGAGACGCCAATTCAGCAATTGCATTTAAGTCACAGTTAATATCACCAACGGCTACTTGATAATTAGCGACCGGAAACGAACGATATATCTGAATATCGTCCGCATACATATGAATCCCACAGCCTCGAAGCGCCGTATGAAATGAGGACGTATAAATCGCGAATAAGACTGGTCCCAAAATAGAACCCTGTGGGACTCGCCTAGAAACCAGTCTATAATCAGATGATAGGCCATTTAGTGACACAGATTGTACTCTGTTACTTAAGTAGGAGGAAATCATGTTTGTAGCAGACCGTGACACACCGATATAAGCAAGAATTGAGAGAAGTTATGATCGATGGTGTCAAAAGCTCGACTGAAATCTAGGAGTGCTAAAACCGAAGCCTCTCCATTATCCGCAGCGCCCAACAAATCATCAGTAACATTGAGTAATGCCGTAGTGCAGCTGTGTTTCTTTCGAAAACCTGACTGAAACTGGGGCATGATCCGGTACATTTCTAGAAATCCTCTTAATTGATTGTTCATATTTTTTCAATAATTTTAGAGACCACAGGCAAAATACTTATCGGACGCAAATCGCCAAAACCTATGGGATTACTCGATTTCGGTATTGGTTTCACAATAGCCCTTTTCCAAGAGTCAGGGAAGAAGTTTTCCACCAAGCACGAGTTTACTATATGCAGTAAATATGAAAGTATAGAAGGGCAAGAAAGCTTGATCATATCTATAGTTAGAGAGTCCCAATCCGAAGCACTGCTTTTAATTTCTGAAATTATATTTACCAATTCATACTGTTCAACGGGCTTAAAATGAAATTCTTCATAACCATGACCACATTTATGCGTTCTGTAGAAGGCATCCAACTCCGGATCCACATCACTATTAGGTATGTTATCAATAAAGTGATCATTAATTGCTGCAACATTCTGCAGCATTGGTGGAATGTCCCCTAATTTTTTCTTTTTTAAATTTAGCTGCTCGAGCGTTTTCCATTTATCTTTAACCGATTGCTTGGTAAATGTAAAGTTAAAATAGGCCTTCTTTTCACGTTGAATGGATTTTGTGGTTAAATTTCTCAAGCTCTTGTAATAATCCCAGTGAATCTGCTGCCCAGTACCTCTATACCTAACAAGTGCCTTATCCCTGAGATGCATCATAAATCTAACATTTTCTGTAAGCCACGGTGGAGGTTTAGTGGTGACCCCAATCACATGTTTTGGAGCATATTTATCAAATAATTGGAGAACTATATTCATGAAATAAGTAATTTTGTCATCGATATTTTTGATTCCAAATATATTGTGGAGAGGTGCTGAACTCAGATCACCAAAAAATGCATCACGATCGAAACGTCTGAAATTTCTAATAGCTTTATACAGAGGGCCAGGTGACACCGATGGTAATCGAGCAACACAAAATATCGAATCATGATCAGAGAATTTCTCCTCGCCTATACCTGAGTCAAGTATACTATCAGCGTCAGAGGTTAATATTACATCTAACAAATTAAAAAATCAAGAGGAATTATGAATAATGAAATTATTCTACCAAATGATGACGATTTGGCAAATAAACTGTCCACAAAACTATTAGTAGGATTTAAAGATAATGGTCATCTCGCTGAGCCATAAAACCTTTTTAATAGAAGATTATTCCAAAATAGAGTTATAATAGAGAAGGCATTTGGACTCTTGAAGAGTCGCTTTCGCAGACTTTAAAATTTTGGAAACAAGAAGATTAGATCTTGTTTCCTTATTAATTGTTGCAGCTTGTATTTTACATAATGTTTGTTTATTAAATGCAGATTTTTTTAATGGTTTAATTGATGATAGTGATGCTGATGATGATGAGGAAATTAACGATGAAGAAGATGGTGCAGGGCTGCGTTCATAAACGTCACGCTGCGTGCACTCTAGGTGACTCTAGGGTAAAATTTCACACAAAACCGTTCAAAAACAGATGAGTGATTCAATGATGTACGCGTGTAATGTGTTCATAAAGTTCGCTCTCGAATCACTCGAGCGTTTGAAAAACGCCGGATTTAAAACCGCGGTGAAGAAGACTCGACATACGCACATGGAAATATGATTGTAATTGCCGCTTCTGTTATGTGGGGTTATATGACACATGTGCTGTCGCTGTCATACTTGTCACCACTCTAAAACCGTTCATAAATACCAAAACTCTCTGTCGACACCCCAGCTGCAAAGCGAATTACTCAAACGCCACACACACGATTATAACGATTCATTTATGAACGCAGCCCTGCTGCTATTATTATACGAAACAATATTGTAAATTACATGTATAACCTTTGAAATGATACTTTAGAATTAAAATGTCAATATGAAGAATAAATTTAATTTGAACATACTATTCTATAAAAAAATTAACAACTAAAATCGAGCAGTTTCTATTCATTTTTATTCGGCACATTCCTTTGTTCCAACAAGGTAATCATTCTGTCCAAACTTCCTCGTAATTTATCTAAACGACACATTTTTTCGGAATGTCTTCTGTCAAAAGAATTATCTTTTGATTCTCTTTTTTTTAGAAAAGGATGACTTAAAAGTTGAATTTACATCACTAGAAAACTCTGATATGTCATTTGTAGTAGAACAATCTGTTTTAGCCTTTGGGGTGTCCGCTTTGTCCGAAGCAGCTTTACGGTCATTTGTTTTCAAACCACCGTAAGAACTGCATGTGGCCACAGCGTTTATTTCTGGTTTCTTGTGACATATATCGTGAATAAGGTCAAAATACTTCCAACATTTTTTATTTTTCCCTGTAGAATTATTGTGCATTAGAATGTCCTTGTACACTTTTAGCAACCCTTTCCATTTGGCGTCGACTTGAACAAAGGTATACACCTGGTTTTTATTTGTTTTTAGGTATGTAATACTTTGTTGGTTCGTTTATATAATTAATAAAACCATATTGTTCGATATGTCTTTATTTACTTGATACTGCGCAAATCTAATTATAATCGTAATTGTAATTGTAAGTGTTCGTTCGTATATGTACAAGGTAGTGTGGCCGCCGTTCATAGCGCGATGCATGTATTAGTAACTACTGGTCGACTATAAATGGGCGTGCCAACTTGAATTGCCACACCGACAGCGGGCGTATAATTTATACGTATAAATGTATTCGTAGGCAAATCAAGTGAAGAGCAGTGTAATAGGTATTGCGTTCCCGTTGTAAGTAATTATTTGTAGTTGTTTGAAGCATCAGATAATCACTGATAATATGTCAGTGAAGTAACTCATCACAGCTTCATAAACAACATAAAAGAGCAAAAATAAATAATAAATAACTCCTTGACTTTAAAATAAAAAAAACTTCTTAACTAAAATAATATTTTTCAACAAATATTATAATCTAAAAACTCAACTATAATAAATTACTGAAACATAAAATATTTACTTCTTAAAACAGAATTGTAATTCAACATTGCAATTAACCTGTAATTAGCTAAAAAAATGTTATTCTTAAGCAATAATAAAACTCGAACTGACGCCCATATGTGGAAGCGACTGCCCGACTACACCGTATAAATGTGGAATTTTTGGACAAATACGAGTGCATCATAGGCATATGCGAAATACTAGCTCTGTTGTAATCCAGTATAACACTGCGTCTACTTGTTTACCGTTCTAATACACAGACATCTCTATCTGTTTCGCTTACTCTACAGGTATCGCGATAATGCAGACGCACGCGGTCTTATGGTATATATAGACTAAAATAAAGGAATGTGCGATATTGGTAACCTAGATTCATATCTACGTATTACTATATACATTTTACCATATTAGGATAGCAAGCATGCATGTCGTAAGCTTCCGCATTCAGTCAAACTGCTGACTTGTATTATTAAATGTTTTACAATACTTTATAACACTATACTGAGTGTTACACCACCCATTTTTAGGAGAATGACCCTTGCTATGGCCACTTGCAAGAGGCATTAACAGGAACCTGGGTGTTCTATTTTCTAAAGTAATTAAATATGATTTTCAGGTAAGACATGCATACCTGTTATTCCTTACTGCTTATTTTAAACTTATTTAACTAACAATAAAATCTTAGATCTAAGTAATACTAAAACATTGCATTTATTTTATCTTATATTTAGTTATTATTTACAATCTTGATTATTATATTTGCGTACACGATTTTTGTGTACTGTGGAAAGTCTACCCTTATTATCCTTAATTGTACAATTTGCGTCGTGAGTATTAACAATTTCAAAAGGACCATTGTACCAAGAATCGAATTTGTGTCGAGCCTCGTTAGTTACTGTAACTAGATCACCTGGTTTCAAATCAATTTTACTAGCTTTACTATCTAAATAGTTTTTACGATCAAATTTTGATTTTTCGAGTTGCTCTCTCGCCCTTCGCTGTGCGAGTTGCATTCTATATCTGAATTCTTGCTCATATGCATCAATATTATACAGGGGATCAATTTGTGTGCCTAGTAACGACTCAGGAATGTTTGATTTTCTACCGAACACTAATTCGAATGGTGTGTAATTATGATAAGTATTTGGGGTAGTTTTATAACAAAATGCGTAATATTGACTCCATGTTGGCCAATCAGATTTTGTATCATTTATGTACATACGTAGATATTCGTTTAAGACTCGGTGGTTTCTTTCACATCCACCTATCGACTGGCTGTGATATGCGGTTGAAGTTTTATGTTCGATTCTTAACAATTTTGCTATATTTTTGAATACTTCGTTCTTATATTCGGTGCCCATATCTGTTCGTACTTCCTTCATGGGTCCGTATATAAGAATGAAATTTTTGACTATGCAATCTGCAACAGTATTTGCTTCCTTATTTTGTATAGGAATTATTACTATATATTTAGTTAGTTCGCATTGTATTGTTACAGCGTATTCGTAACCTTCAACCGATCTGGGTAGTTTGCCAATTGTATCGATAGAAACGATATCAAAGGGTTTTTGGGGAGTGGGAGTAATTATTAATGGTTCGGGAGGTTTAATCTTAGTCTCATTTAACTGACATTTATGACAGTTTTTAGTGAAATTAGCAATATCACGTGACATATTTTTCCATCTAAAAGAAGCTCTAAGTTTTTTAAGAGTCCGTTTTTGACCGCAATGACCTCCTAGGAAAGGGTTATTGTGGAATTTTTGTATTAATTGCAGTTTTTCATTTTTATTAGTGATCACTTTTTTTTCACTGCAAAGTAGAATGGTAAGTTTATTGAGATATTTGTGCCCTAATTCTTTAAATTCATTTACAGTATACTGTTTAAAAATATCGTCGGCTAAGCTTAGTCTTAATTCATTAAACTTACAATCATCAGCTATAGATTCTAGCTTAGGTAGTATTTGCTCTAATGCAATAGTACCGTTAATGATTGGATATGTTTTTTGAACGTTCAATTTTCTTTTATACCTAATCATCAGTCTAAGTGATGTAGATAATATTTTGAATTGTAATATGGGCAATTTTAAAGTTTCATAATTGTCTAATGCTTCATAGACCTTTGGTTTTGTTTGCGACTGTATCATTGGTAATTCGCGTTGTTTACATGATATTTTTGACATTGATCGGGTAGTTGCAAGCACGTGATTTACATTCTTTGTAATGTCTTTAAGTGTATCAATTGTTATTCTAGAAAGAGCATCTGCACATACATTGTCTTGACCTCTAACGTATTGAATTTCGAAATTGTATTCTTCTAAATCTAAACGCATTCTAGTGAGTTTTGAAGTTGGGTCTTTCATGGAGAATAAATGTACTAATGGTCGGTGATCTGTTTTTACCAAAAATTTGGTACCGTAAACGTAACAATGGAAATATTTTATAGCCCAATGTACTGCTAATAGTTCTTTTAAAATGGTGGGTTTGTTTTTTTCGCTTTTAGTGAAAGAACGTGAAGCGTAAGCAATTGGCAATTCAACGCCATTGAATTTTTGTGCGAGTATAGCACCGCATGCATCACCAGATGCGTCACTTGTTATAATGAATGGTTTTGAAAAGTCTGGGTATTGCAATATCTCAGGGGAAATTAAACTACTTTTTAACTTCTCGAACGAATGTTGACATTCGCTTGTCCAAACAAAAGTTGCATGTTTTCTAGTTAACTTATTTAAAGGGGCGGTAATTTCAGCAAAATTCGGTATAAATCTGCGATAATAATTGGTGAAAGCGACGAAGCGTTTTACTTGATCCGCGTTTTGGGGGACGGGGTATTTGTCTATAATATCATACTTTGATTCATCCGGTAAGATCCCTTTACTTGTAATTTTGTGCCCAAGGTATGTGACTTCTTTTTTGAAGAATGTACATTTTTCGGGGTTTAATTTTAAGTTAAATTTCCTACATGTTTCAAATACCTTTTCTAAATTCTTAAGATGATGCTTCTCAGAGCAACCTACTACTATTAGATCATCTATATAAAGAAATGCTTTTTCGGGCGTGACTCCTGCGAATGCTAATGACATCATTCGCGAAAAGCTATTAGGACTCACTGACAAACCAAATGGAACCCTGGTATACCTGAAAGAACCAGTTTCAGTACTAAACGACGTTATATTGCGTGAATGCTCTTGTAACGGTATTTGGTGAAAACCTGATGCTAAGTCAATCACTGAAAACCATTTAGCTCTACCTAGTTGATCTAAAATGTCATCAATCCGTGGCAATGGGAATTTGTCCGCAATAAGTTTTTTATTTATTTGACGGAAATCTATTACTAGACGCCATTGTTTTTCTTCATTTTTAGTTTTTTTTTGGAACTAAAAGAACGCTATTATAATCAGAAGTGGATGGCTCAATAATTCCATCTTCTAGCATTTTTTGAACTTGACGATTTATTTCGTCTTTGTGTACTCTAGCTGTTCTATAATTTTTTATATAAACTGGGGTATTATCTGCGAGTTTTAATTCTTGTTTGTAGAAATTATTTACTGTCAATTTATCTGTTTTCAAAGCAAAAATATCTGAAAATTCTTCACACAACTGAACTACATCATCTCTAACAAATTCAGGTATTTCATGAGTATTTAATTGCTTCATCAACGTTAAATGTCTATCGTTACTTTCCGATTCGATGTTGTACACATTAAACTCATTCAGATTTATGGTGTCAAGTGAAATATCCTTTAATATAACATTTTCACAATTAGTGTTAATAATTTTAACTAATGGATAATTTTTAGAAATAATTGTACTAGCTACGAAAAGTAAGTACTACCGAATCCTGCGTAAGATGTTTTAAATGTTTCAGATGTCTTATTACTTCGCATCTAGGAGGAAGAACTAGTGAATGTTCTTCTGGACTACTGTGAATTGGAATGGTTACATTTTCGTTATTAATTTTAATGTTTATTGTCCAATTTGAATAATTAAGAATACATTTGTATTTCGACAGAAAATCTCTACCTAAAATTGCGTCTGCGGGAATTGGAAAATTTGAATTTACAATGTGAAATTTATGCGTGATTGCATGATTATTTACGAATATTTTAGTTTCTGTAGTTCCTAGAGATTTTATTACACCGTCTGTCACACCTCTGATGTCACTGGGAATGGGTAGGTACATTTGCTGAGGAAAAATTTTAGTTCTTTTAAAGATGGATATATCAGCACCCGTATCGACTAAGTACGTATTTTCTGTTCCTGTCATTTCAGTTGGCAAAATTACGAAATTAGAAAAAGATAAATTGCAAGTAAATACATTTACATTTTGTCCCCCAACTGTACTTGTTGGGGACCCTGCTCGTTTCCCGACGGAGTGTTTGCACCCGTGGCTCTGACTGCGTTCGAACGGTTTCTATAAGAGTTCGATCTATTCCCATTATTAGAGTTGAATCTATAATTACCTCTATAATTATCTCTACCACGCATATTATTATTTGATCGGAAATTATTGTTGATATTATAATTTTGTGCCCTGCCTCTATTGTTATTATATTTATAATTGCGGTTCTGTTTGAAATACAGAACACTCGATGTATCGACAGAATTACTGGGATTGACACTGGCAAATTTTGTAATGGCATTTTGAACAGTATCAAAGGAACCTGCTTCCATAACCAAGCGTGTTTTTTCTGAACTAGCATTATTACTTAAAGATCGAACGACATGTTCCGCAGTATATTTGCTTGCAACGTCATGAGGTACACCCTCACTAATAAACGCATTTTCTAAATTTTGTGCTAATTTTTCAACTTCTGTGCAATAAACTGAAGCATCTTTGTAATTTTGCTTGCAATTAAGTAGTTTATTTACTAATACTTGCGAGCTTTCGCCTTTAATTTTGGATTTTAAAGTAGTAATAATTTCTTTCAACGAATTTTCTGTTGTAATATTTCGAGCTTTACCGGATAAGCGCGTTTTAATGTAGGCAACTGCATTGCTTGCATGATTCTCGGAATTAGCGTCTAACAAATGTAACGCGTCTATAAAGGACTGCAATTTATCGAGTGAACCGTCAAATTCGTGGGGCACGATTTTGCTTGCTAAATTAAAAAATTCCGTTGGTGTCGTCATATTTGCGGGTTTTTTCTCTGTAATGAAGCTTTCGTCTACCAACAAACACTCTATTTTCCCTAAACAAGTAGTCGGAACTAGGTACTCAACGTTTAAGCAAATAAAGGATTTAACAACTTTTTCTCTAATTGAATTAAATATATTTTTAACAGAAATTTTTTTTTCGTTATCTAAATTATGCCAAAAAGTATTTATATAACTAGTAGTATCATTAAATAATATGATAAGAGCATCTCGAATTTCTTGTCTAGTAGTTTCTCCTTTGGGAACTTCCTTTTTTATCGCGCGTTTGGATTGACCTACTATTTCCTCTTTGTATTTTAAAAGATTTAAATTAATTTGTTCCCACGTAGTCATGAATAGTAAAGATAGACTTAGCAATTACTTAAAATTAAGTTACAAATTTAAAATTCACATTAATTTACAATTAACACTATATTAGTACAAAGTTGCATGTTTGCTATTACAATTTAACTAAATTTAACATAAAACGACTTACTTTTTTGTCTCTATTTTAAATTATCACGATTTATGCTTCTACGTTGATTCTTGACGATGCCCAGTTTCTGTGTATAGCTTTCTTCATATTGTTTCTATACATCCTGGAGACTTTCAGAAGAAAGGATGCAATCATTATTGCCACCATCACATACAAGATAATTTTAACATCCTTGGTAATATTATATTCTGGCTCTTGTACTATAAAATTTGAGTTTACAACTCCCGTTTCGGTCAGGTCTTGTGCCGTGGATTTAGTTTGTCCCATTTTTTTTCCTTCTGTGTATATTATTACACTGTTAAATTACATTCCATTTTAAATATTTAAATTCCATCAACCTAAGCTTTTCTTCTCAAGCCTTAGTGCTAAAATTGTAATGCACTAACTGGTATGGATCGCCATGTAATACTTTGTTGGTTCGTTTATATAATTAATAAAACCATATTGTTCGATATGTCTTTATTTACTTGATACTGCGTAAATCTAATTATAATCGTAATTGTAAGTGTTCGTTCGTATATGTACAAGGTATATATATAGACTAAAATAAAGGAATGTGCGATATTGGTAACCTAGATTCATATCTACGTATTACTATATACATTTTACCATATTAGGATAGCAAGCATGCATGTCGTAAGCTTCCGCATTCAGTCAAACTGCTGACTTGTATTGTTAAATGTTTTACAATACTTATAACACTATACTGAGTATTACAGGTATACATCTTTGGCGATTTTTTGACATACATGGTTTTTTGCTGACGACTCAACCACATTTTGATAATGTTTCACTAAACTAATTAATAGTAGTGTTGTTTGCTCTGTCCATAGTTTTAAACAGCTCCCATATTAGTCGGCTGGTTCCTCTATAGATGTTTCAACTTCTTGCAAACACTTTGTCAGTGAGACATATAGTAAATTACCATCTACACAATTAGAAACAGTACGTTAATGTAGTTATTATTTCTTGCATTCTATTTTAAAAATGTGAGAGGCATGAAGGCAAATAGTAAAAATTAAATTAACTTGACAGGAACAACAAAATATTTTCTTATACCGTTGGTTTCCACCAAGATGTTTTCTCCATCCTTAATATAATCTTGGTTGGGGGTTGTCACTACTTTAAAGTTCAAATAAGACATTTTTTCAATATATTTTAAACAATGTATGATATAGTACGATTAGTTTAATAACAGTTGTTCAATACAGCTTAAACATAACCATAACCCAGACACGCCTGCTATAACCTCATATCAGTTAAATATTCGGCCGACAATTCGAAACCTCGCTCACAAAATTCGGAGCGAAGCGAGCAAAAGCTCTACTAGATCACAGATTTTTCAAAGAACGCATACAGTTTCAGCTCAATTTGCTCTCATTACAATAAAAGAAGGACTTCGAGTACTCCGAGTAAAAAAAATTAATTCTGGAACGCAGCATATATATGCAGTAAATCAGCTCTGATGGCGCTAACTACAACATACCCTAGCTTTTATCGCCTATTGTCAGGATCACTTTTCGATTAATTCTGTTCGCAATTAGTGGAACGCTCACAAATCACGTGACTCAAACTCTGAGCGATTCTACTTGCTTTACCGATGTCAATTGCGAACGATCCTATTATAATATGCATTTGACACTTGACAAAAAGGTTGTGTTGTGATACTTACACTACACGGATAATACCAACCATAAACATAATAAATCGAACTGATAACACTGCCTTGAAGTAAAAGAAGAAAGTTTATTACAAATTGCTTACGGTAGTAAAAGAGGTATATATTCCATGAGACTGTACTGAATACTAAGGTTGAGATGCTCTATAGTATAACATAATAATATTTTACATTTAGTCAAAGATTAGTACTCATGCAACCAAATACGCGAAATATTTTAAGCAAATTATTTTCTAGTGGCAGACTTTAACAGGTGCATTATAAAATATTAACATAAAATTTTTAATTTTAATGTTTTCATCTCTGTTTTGTATCAACATCTTTTAAAGTGTTGTTAATTCTTATCACTACTTTGCAAACTTGTCAGTGGTTTTCATACTCATAGTTTTTTATTTTTATCTAATTGATAACCGATAATTAGCATATATATTTACATTTACGAAGTGAATAATAATGTAAAAATTAAAAAAAGTAGAAGCCCACCAAAATACAGAGTTAATGCTTTTATAAATAAACTTTGGAAAGATAAAATGAGCAATAAAAGATTCTTACACTGCTATGTCGTATCCCAATATAGAAAGTCCAGTATCTAAATACATAATGAAGTACTTCTTAAAGTACCAAGAGAAGCTAATAATAGAAAGAGGTATCACAATGCCACTTCTCAGTGTTTTATATGTAATTAAATTACCGTATGTAAATCATGCATATATTACAACACCAATAAATTATTCGTATTGCACACAAAAATTATTGCAATACAATATTATTTTGAAGCTTTGACACAGATTCTGTCAAGACAAAAAAAGCATGGTTGCTGGAATGTTAACTTCCCAAAAATCGCAAAACGCTTTCCGTGTGCATGTGTACTAGCCTTTAATCTTGCATACTTAAAGTAATTTTTTGTAAACATACCCTCCTCTCACTTGCATCATTTGCATCATTCTCCTTTCTCTTGCTCGCAAAATTTCTTCTTTCTTCTTCTTATCGGACGGAGGTTTTGCTAACGATACTTCTATATTCGATCCACCCATTTCTTTTCCATCTAATTCGTCCATAGCCTAAAACAAACGAATTAACTCTGAAATAATTTATATACACACAAAGAAAAGAAAATTTTTTCGAGCGAACTAGTTTTAATTTTCAAATTTCCGAACCGTACTTTCTATTACGAGGAAAAATTTCCCATGTGAATCTAGGAAATAATAAGCGATAAAGCCATACAAGTGTATCAATGGATCAAAGGGGCACCACTAGCACACCTGCATACTTAAGCATATTTTATTTCTTTCATAAAAACTTGGAATATAAAAGAAAAGCATATTTTAAAAATAATTTCAAATATGTCGTACTACAAGCTTTATTCTAAATTGAAGATTTTTATGTAAATTACTGCTTTTACAATTTGTCATAGTTTGTTATCATTTTATAAACCACAGCCATAGCCTAAACTTTTAGAAGAATGGCATTTGCGACACTTACAAAAACTAATTATATTTTTACAAAGAAGCATTCCAAAAGTTGCAATTTTGTATTACAGTGTAAGCACACAAAGCTATTTTTTTATTGAAAATGAAGTTTTTTAAAATCACAGAGAGATAGCCGCATGAATGTTCAAATTTAGTCATATTTGAACACAAGAAACATATCCCTTTTTAAGAACAATTCCAAGTTTTGAATGCTCGCAATATCAAAACATCTCACGTAATTAAGTATATGTATATTTCTGCAGGGATTTATGTACTCTCTGTGGAATTATTAATGTATTTACTGTTTATTTAAACATGAGCATTATTTCTTAAACAAGATATACTTGATATTATTAAATGAAATATAAGTATAATTCTAAAAGTTGCTAAAATTACACTTTTCTGTTTATGCTAGTATCTAGAAAACCTATAGTCGTTTTCGTTTTTGGAGAAAGATTCGAAAGATATATAACTATGTAAAGATGTAGTTATACAGACGAACGCGTCTTGCTGCGATAATATTGAAATAAGAAGGATAGTGGAGTGAGGCGGGAGTAAAACTACATGCGCCTCCCAAACATTGCAGACATGGAAGTCACATAACACTTGGAATGATCATCAGGGGAAATTGATAAGTTTAGCTTAGTCTAGTAATAGTATAGACCTTATAACTAACATACACACACCAAAAGATACAAAGTCACCCCGAAGTTAAGGAGGTAAATGCTATCTCAGTCAACACCACGTATAATAAAGCCCAACAGCCTCTATTGCAAAATCACATCGAGTTAGTCTTAAGATACCTAATTAGAATTGTTGTCTGTTGTCACGCACTGTTAAAACGCATACGTTGCCATTATGGTTTCTCGAGTTTATAGACAAATTAAGCAAATGTGTACAAACAATTATAAAAGTATAAATTAAAAAAGAACATATTTTCAATCCAAAGACGATAATTTTGTCAAATGTGCTTGTAAAGAGGTACGAGAAACTGGCGTATATATCAAAAACAGATCAGGCCCTCCTAAAATTTTGAACGTGTGTAAAGAGAGCGTAAAAGACCAATAAATGCCATTAATTCGACAGATGACGTTTACTGATTTTGACCAATCGGGCTTTGAATATTTTGCACAAGTTATGATGTATAATTTGACAGCTATATTAAAAAAGAAAAATATGTTGTCCAGAATTCCGTGTCCGTGAATTTGGTTCAATAATTGATACATAATGGTATTTAGACCCCTCTTAGTTCCTAACTTGGCCGTTACTTTGTAGTATATTTATACGAGACAAACAATATGCATATAAATGCAAATAACCACCATTCACAGCTTCAAATAAACATATACTGCACTGCTGTTACTTTTTATGTATTGTCACCATTTGGTTTATTATTATTTCATTCAATAAACTGATGTCCAAGGCTCATGTCACTCGTATATTTACAATATCAGAGTGGGACACGCAGTTTTACTATTTCCCATTATGATTTCCCGATACATATATCACGGCAAAATGGTCTTTCTCCGTATAGAAAAATGTATACAAATAAAATTATATAAAAATGCATATCATCGCATTCCTCTATATCTCTTCCCGTTCTTATATAGAAACAATGGGACGGTATTAATTAAAAATTTGGTTCAAATCATCTACAAGGTTCCAGTAAAGAGCGAAACAAACGCATTCAGATTCGAATTACCGATGTCCCACGCGGCCTAACACTAATTGCAAAAATCACATAAGGATATAAACATTACTTTTAAAACATATTACAGAACAAAATGTATTTTTAATTCATCATTATATTTTCTATAAATTATATTACTACATATAACAAAATATTTTTGACGGTAACAAGGTTCATTTATTAAAGTAATAGTGGAAATGATAAGACTGTATTTTCTCACTTCAAAATTTAAATCGCCAACGTCAATGCATTTGTGAATTCTTTGCTTAATTCGCTTAGAATAAGAGGTCCGCAAAATTATATTACATGCATTCAGTATCTGCTGCAGCATATCTTCAGAGTATAACTGGTGCATCGTTATAACTTCACTTTACGTTACCCTACAGACAAAAATTGCAGGAAGTGAATCCTCAAACCATTTTTAGTGAGCAGAGTAGTTCCTCTTTAATATTTTGGCATATCTCTTAATAATAAGCTGAGAAACCACTGTGCTGCATATACCACATTGCCATACACTATTCCGAAGTGATGTTGATAATACCTGATCGAAAAAGTATATGTACTTTATTCCATTTAACATACCTTCAATGAAGAATGGCCCAATTATTATAGTACCAAGAATTCCAACCACATTAATACTCCAAGGACGTTACTGTTCTATTTGCCGTATCGATGTTGGATTGTACATTGCCCAATAATGAATATTGTGTTGATTTACTTCTCCAGTATTTGTGAAGGTAAACTTAGCGGAAAATAACCCATTAAGGGCCAGTTTTACGAACCTAGAATAAACCAAGTATAGTGTTATTCTAGGATTAAACTAGGAATAGGTGTTTTACAAATAGATGTTTTAAGAATAAACTCCTGGATAAAGATAAACACATAGCTTCTTATCCTGTGCTTCACTTCTCTGATAATCGACGAATAGTGTTATTCTTTGTGACGATCGGCTACTTTAAATTACTCATACCCGCTATCGTGAAATGATTGATGATAACATAAGCAATCTTTTGAGTGTATTAGGTAAACAGCTATATTACCACTTAGGTTTCTATCACCGCATATTTAGAAGATCTTATGCATCATTATATATCAAAACATCAAATAAACATAAATTGGCACCAAATATATTCACTTTCGCCTCTCGTAGTTCTTTTTGTTAAATTAAAAACGAATTGTAAAATGCTGGAGCTTTATAATGGGAATAAACAGAGTATACATTTATTCCCAGAATACTTGTTCTCAATTCATAAGAGGGGTTTATTCTAGGTTTGTAAAACCGGTTCTAAGAACAATTTTCATGTTAGTGAATTTACTGCAGAATCCAATTCCAAAACCCGCAATGTTGCAGATTAATTATAAAGGTATTTTTACAACAATAGGTGACATGAGTTGATATACTACATTCGTGAGTCCACAAAATACTAGTTCATGTAATTCGAGATTGTTTTGTAAGCTAAGGAGTACTTATTTGTTGATTGCTTCTTCATTACTAGGCTTTTTTTGCGCTTTTTGAGGAATACTTATCGATGCACAACATTGTAAAAGTGTTAGGGGATGGGTATCCACAAATACGGCACTGCATGATTTTATTCCGTGCTTCGCCATAAATAAGGATCATTTCTTCGAAAATCTGCGATTCAATTTAAAAAAAAGGATGTGAATAGTCTGTAAATAATCACGGGTGTTTTATTTTGACTGATTTTTTGACAGAGTATAATAAAATTATAGTTCATTAAAACTACAATGAAGGTGTTTTTGTATCTGAAAAATATTCTCTATTTGTCACTAATAAATTTAATTAGCAAAATTTGTATAAACAAAAACTTCGCCAATTTAACAGCTTCGTATATTTATAAAACACTTTATTCCGCTAAGAAAACTTGTGAAAAGCTGCAACACAAAATACAAAACGCGATAAGAAAATATCACCTTAATACAACGCAAAGATATTAAACAAAGCTAGCCATCAGCCATTTTAAATTAAAGCCGTATAAGAATCTCACAGACAAATCATTTTATATCTTGAACAAGTTCATGGAGCGCTGTTGCTAGGATTAGGACCCTAGCGATGTATGAATTCATAATTCCGTATTCATTTTAAGTACGCTGTATCGTATCCAGTTTAGAATTGTATGTTCTTTATTTTATAACTATACTATTACTATTTATGTTTGGGATTACTTTTATTTATGTATATTTTATGCCAATTTGTACCTTACCGTCATTTATTGATACTAGATGCTATTTTATCGTCATACGTTCATTTGTATGTTTCATTCTATATTTTAGTTACATAAGATTTTAATATATATTTTGATATATGCTTTTTAATTGAAACACTGACGGTGTAAACAACAAACTGGTGTAATACATGTATTGGTCTGCAAAAAAGATTAAGATCAATTTTCAGAAGATCCTAGGTTAGCATATTTGACATTAATTGAAATCATTGTTTTTATTTACTGTAGATATGTTACTCTTGTCATTTGGAAGAAAACAGCATAAATCAGGTCATTAAATTATTCTTCTAGTAAAGCAAAAATGTCTTGCCGACAAGCCGTTAATAATTTACCTATTTCGGATGATCGATTATCCTTGTGCTATTATGTCAACTGAAATATTCCATTTTGAGACGAATTGGTGACGACAAAGAGTTTAATAAGTTAAATTCATATACTGTATCTTCAATTCAACAATTATGGTAAAAAAAAACCTGGGTTGACACTATAATCCAAATCTTCTCTTCAATCTATAACTAGTCCCAGCATAATGGTAATGTACTATATATTATATGCATATACATTAATATGCGTGTATTTTCGCCGTCGATCTGCAGATATACCAATACTTGCCGATTGAAATGTTTTCTATCAGTGGACATCACTTTTTCCAAAATTGAGGCCCACTGTTTATATTTTTCCAAAATTGAGGCCCACTGTTTATATTTAAAACAAATACATGTTGTTTGGCTTACCTTCCTTTTCATTTAGTTGAATTTTTGACCGAGAAACGCGCTCCTGCATACATCTGCTTACACTTCCGTCTACATTTGCGATTTTCTAGCAAATTATGCTGTTCTTTAGTTGATATTCTATTAATCATATTGCTTCGTTTACTATGTCTATTTTCAACATAATTAAATCTTTTCTTGACCTTCAATACAGAGTGTTTATTTAATTCCATTTATGTTTTATTAATATACGAACTTATCAGTTCATTAGTAATTTTTCGCGCCATTTATTTATTCAAAAGTTATATATCTATTTAACGTTTAATAATCTCTTAATGAAAAGCTTATTTTACATGGAAGGTAAAAAACTGCTGTTTATGCACTTAATGAAAAAAGTGCGTACTACTCTTAACTGATGTATGATATATGTTATGTAGTTTCTACACTTCATGCACTCATCATTCTTAGTCCTGTAAAACACGAAGCTAAATTTTGTAAAATTTATCATCATGTATTCATGCAATTTTTAAATTGTATGACAGCACAATCGCATGCGTACTTTTAGTAAAAGTCAAATAACGACGAATTTAGTCATTAGAGTAAGTTTAAACGCACAAAAATACGGAAACCGCAAGACTGTGGACCAGAAGAGGCTGTATAAAACAATATATAAATAATTTCATAGCTAAATTTCACATATAATGTAACACGTATTTTCTAACGAAAAATTTTCATAATTTAGATCTCTTTTCCTATATAATATTAATTTTTTTTTTTGTAAAATTTAGATACAAGCCTCATATACAATTAATGTAAAATATTACATTTTTCTCACTACCAAACAAAGAAATTAACTAACGAGTACCAATTTAAGGTCGTCTGAACAAAGAGCATATTGATAAATTGTTAACATTCTCTTTTACATTATCATTTTTAGTCTATTTTTATTTTGTTGTTCATTTAACAGGCCTTATCAGGACTACCCGCCCCATCCCTCCTCATGGGGAAAAAACTAAGAAAATTTTTATGCCAGGTGATAAAAACAGTTCTAATAACAGCTTAAATTACATACAGTAAAAATTGCAACTTTGAATTAATTTCGTTGTAGGAATATTATTAGTTTGACTAAGCACAGCATATTTATACGAACACAAACTGCTTCGATCGACACAACTGGGCCACAATTTGTCGGAAAATTACTTTTCTTATACAACAGTATAAGAAAAGTCCCAGTCATCTTTGAAATAATAAAAAAAAAAAACGATTATACTTCATAATTCTAATCAAAAATTGACTATCATATAATCTTTTGTTGTACTGTTTTTTTTTATTTTACAATAAACTATTCAATAACTTATTAAATAAAAAAGAAGTCGTATATTTAATCTAATATATTACCAGTTAATTAAAGATAAATACTTATACAATTAAAATCACCAAAGTTTAGTGCAATGTTAATCAAATATACAATAAATGTGTCGATAATTCTATCTAATTAAATGTATAATAAAATATATGCAAGAAATGTATTAAAAGTAATCAATAATCTTAGAGTAGCGGCACTATTCAAAAGTAATTAATAAGAAATTGACAATTGCAAATCAACCTGTCATCTAAAAAATTTGTTTCAAAATAAAATTTATATCTTTGACACATATTTGGTATTATTTGTGTGTTGAAATTAGATGTTCGCTTAAGACTGCGTCGATATTACTTGTATGGTGGAGTTAACTACATGTCTATGATTGATCTAGGCTGTTTGATGACAGTGCAGGTGTAGTAGCGACTGTTATATGTTTAATTGTTAACATTTTCACATATTTTACACATTCGCATTTACATTCTGTCTATACTCCATTCAGTCTAAGAATGGAGCATTGGGAAAGATAGGGCTTAAAATAGACGTTTGTGATTGGTTGAAATCGAGTGTGCATTTACACCGACAAAATAATCGCATTTAGCTCGTTCTGTCAAAAATTTGTTTACTGACAGTTTTGTTCAAAGAGTTTGTCGATTTCCGTATTTTACATAGTTATTTGTTGTTAATATTCTTAAAAAATAGTTCTTCTTAGAACTCGCAGGTGAAATATTCATTTGTTAAGGTATTTTATCAATTTCTAGATATTGTAAATAAGATAATAATTGAAATATCTGCTAATGGAAATAGTATCTAAAATTTATTGGATTTTAACATGAAATATTGCCCTTTACACCTTTTACTCACATATTGATAATGATACCTACATTCTTGAATGTTGTAAAATGTATGCGTTCTATTTACATGTAGACACAACGTGTTATTCAATGTTTTCCTTATATTTTAATATTTTTTGTGTGAGCGATATTCTGTTTTGGAAAACTTATTAAATAGTGATTAGCTGTTTGCCTTTTCATGTTTGTTAGTATGGTTATCATTTTAAAAGCAAGGTAAGCCTTACTTAAATAAATGTCAATAAACACGTAAAAGTCAAAATATAATGATATATACAATGTATATCCCTGCTATCCATCTGACAGTAAACATATGTTTTATTTGTTTTCAAAATACAAAATTCATCGTGTGTAAACTGTGCTCATATTGTAGCGCCATCTACTCCATTCTTAGACTGAATGGAGTATATATTAGTCGTTGAACATTTTTTTAGATGACAGGTTGCTTATATGTGTAATGTATATATATATACATACATACACCTAGTTGTCACAAATCAATCTAGAAATCACAAAATACTTAATAACAATTACATTTTCAGTTTGATATACGTCAATAATTTTTAATAATAGGAAAATTTACTTATTTTATATCTAGTTAGTATATTTTTAAAAAGTATGATAATTTATTGTTACGAGGGTAGGCTGAAAACAAATGCTTGCATAGCGCGAACGATATGACCTTCAGAAGCGCACCAGACGGAATGTGGAAGTGACATGCCCCCTCTATACGCATGCGCAGGTTTGAGGCCGTTGAATTCATGTACATATTTTGAAAAGTAGGATACCACTTTCTTATGAATATTGAGGCGGGAGACGAGCCATGAGTTCATCATTACGACCCAGAAGAGAAAAAAATTGAGCGCTCCATATCGACATCCGTCTTCTCCTCAAGCGAAAAAGTTCAAAACAATTGATTCCGGAAAAAAAATTCTTTTGAGTATGTTTTGAGATACTCACCGAGTTTATGTGACCGATTTTCTGGAACGAGGGGCAACGGTAAATTCTTTTCAACATACAGACTACGTCGAGTCTATCGTGTTTGAGGCAGCCTGGAGCCAATAATCTTGCAACATGTGACGGAATGAAAAAACTTGTTACTACACGTTGGGAGAAGTGTGTGTTAGCCTTGACGGTGACTTTGTTGAAAAATAAATATATGATTTTAACATAACTGTTCAGCCTACCCCCGATAATACCCAGGTACAGTGTCAACAAGTTACTCAGTATTTCTTTCACATTGAATTGAAACTAAAAGACTACCTAGATTTCAATCCAATACAGAATTTATAGGCCAAGAACAAAACGATATTAATACTTAATTATATATATTGCTTTCCTAATTGTCATTTTTGTTATTAACTTACTACTTTATCAATATAACCTCCACGTCATGATAAAAGATGAATTTAATTGCATTTCTTGTATAACAAAAGTAATTCTTCCAGGCATCGACACGAACACGTGCAGCCCTGAAGATTTCTCTTGCAATAGTGGACGAAACGTCGGCATTTATGCTAATCTTGACGCTGTTTCAATCCGGAAAGCAAATCTACACATTTCTTGTTGTCATTTTTAGTTGTCTTCAAATTATCGTTGAAAAAATTCCCATTATTATGACACTACAAACCCTCATTTTGTGCTCCCATTTTATAACAAGAATGGAGTGTTAACACCTGGCGAGGCATCATAGAAAACACTATTATTGGTCCAATATTTTTTAACAATACTTTAAATTGTGCAATCTCCACAAATTTCCTATAAAATAATTTACCATTGCTATTAGGTCTGCCAGATAACGTCATAACATGATGGTGTACCAGCACTTTAATAGGGTATGTTATTAGTACCATTTTAACGGCAATTTTACAAAGAATTTGCTGACTAATAAAAAAAGTATGTATTCACGTTGTTCAACCTCAAAACAAATAACCATTGGTCCATAAATTAATAACACAAGAGTTACGTGAGGCACTGTACCCATTTTCAGACTACGGCATAAAATGTAAATTTCTGCTGCAACTGTCAAGATTTTAACAAAATTATCAATAAAACCAAAACTAACAGTAAGTGCGAATATTCATATATCATTGCAAATGTAATTTAAATGGCTATCATCAAAATAGCTAGAAAGTATAGCAATCTATTTAAAATAAAAAATGAGGTGTGGCCACCACACGACTTTCTTATACGTATGAAAGTGTTACTTCCGGTCCGAATTTTGAAATTTCATTTATACAAAAAATATTCCAAATCCAACTCTAAATACTTTTGTACTCTTCATAAATATATATAGAATGCATAATTTACGACATATTTACAAAAAATCGCTATTCAATAAGAGTAAAAGTGGTACTTCCCGTCTAAATTTTGAAATCTTTTTTATACAAAAGATATTTAAAAGTATGTTCTAAATACTTTTATACTGGTAATGTACCTGCCTAGAAAGCATGACTTGCGAGATATACGCAAAAAACTGATTTTCGATAAGAGTAAAAGACCTACTTCCGGTTGGAATTTCGAAAAACTTTTTTAAGATAATATGTCTCAAATTTAATTCTGAATACATTTCAATTCTTTATAAATTTGTTTAAACTTAGTAATTGACGCAATATTGGCAAAATTCGAATTTTTCACTGAAGTAAACTACTACTTCCGGTCTGCCGATTTTGCTCAAAATTTAATCAGTTCTCAAGAGGGAGATTATATTCGTAAATACAAACTTTGGAGTAGATATCTACAGCGGTTTGACCGCTATCGTGGTCACACACACACACAGACACACAGACATTTTTTAAAAACCACTTTTTTGGTATCAGGGGACCTCAAAACGTGGACATCTGCAAAAATCTCGAGGTCGAAAATTTTCATCATCACAATACTTCCTTATACTACGTATAAGAAAGTAAAAGTTGAAGGTTGTTGCGGAAATTTGGAACAGCCTGTATATTTGTAAATAAAAAATGCACAGTAGCATACTACATACGAACGTCAAGTATCATTGCTAGAACGTTATTCGTTTTCATGCTAAGCTCCGCCACACTATTGCCGCACTCGGTATTGGTATATAAGATAAAAAAAATGAGGTGTGGCCACCACACGACTTTCTTATACGTATGAGCGTTTCAAACTATAAAATCTTAAAAAATTTTTTATACAAAACTTATTCAAAATCCTATTCTAAGTACTTTTATTCTCTTAATAAATCGCTATAGAATGCATACTTTGCAAGATATTCGAAAAAAAGTGCTACTCGCTAGTAGTAAAAGTGCTACTTCCGGTCCGAATTTTGAAATTTCATGTATACAAAAAATATTGCAAATATAACTCTAAATACTTTTGTACTCTTAATAAATATATATAGAATGCATAATTTACGACATATTTGCCAAAAATCGCTATTCGGTAAGAGTAAAAGTGTTACTTCCGATCCGAATTTTGAAATATTTTTTATACAAAAGGTATTGAAAACTATGTTTTAAATACTTTTATACACATAACGTACCTGTCTAAAAAGCTTGACTTGCGAAATATTCGCAAAAAACCGATTTTCGATAAGAGTAAAAGACCTACTTCCGGTAGGAATTTCGAAAAACTTTTTAAATAAAATTATTCTCAATTTTAATTTTAAGTATATATGAATTCTTTATAAATTTGTTTAAATTTAGTACTTGACGAAATATTCGCAAAATTCGATTTTTTCGCTGAAGTAAACTACTACTTCCGGTCTACCGATTTTACTGAAAAACTAATCAGATCTCAAGAGGGAGATTATACACGTAAATACAAAATTTGGAATTGATATCTACAGCGGTTTGGCCGCTATCGTGGTCACACACACACACACACACACACACACACACACACACACACACACACACACACACACACAGCCAGACACACAGACACACAGACACACAGACATTTTTTAAAAACCACTTTTTCGGTATCAGGGGACTGCAAAACGTCGACATCTGCAAAAATCTCGAGGTCGAAAATTTTCATCATCACAATACTTCCTTATACTACGTATAAGAAAGTAATACGCAACATGAACAGATTTTAGACAAATATGAATACACTAGATAAACAACTTGTTTCATATAAGACCGTATTTATTACATACATAAATACTGCTGATTCATAGACTCATAGACAGAATAGAAAAATCAGGTGTGGCCACCACACGACTTTCTTATAAGTATGAGCGTTTCAAATCATACAATTTTAAAAATTATTCAAAATCCTATTCTAAGTACTTCCAGTCTCTTAGTAAATCTCTACAGGATACATACTTTGTGAAATATTTGCAAAAAATGCTACTCGCTAAGAGTAAAAGTATTACTTCCGGTCCGAATTTTTAATTTTCATACAGAACTTATTCAAAATCCTATTCTAAGTACTTTCATTCTCTTAATAAATCGCTATGGAATGCATACTTTGCAAGATATTCGAAAAAAAGTGCTACTCACTAAGAGTAAAAGTGCTACTTCCGGTCCGAATTTTGAAATTTCATGTATACAAAAAATATTGCAAATTCAACTCTAAATACTTTTGTACTCTTAATAAATATATACAGAAGGCATAATTTACGACATATCTGCAAAAAATCGCTATTCGGTAAGAGTAAAAGTGGTACTTCCGGTCCAAATTGTGAAATTTTTTTTATACAAAAGATATTTGAAATTATAATTTAAATACTTTTATTCTCGTAATGTACCTGCCTAGAAAGCATGACTTGCGAGATATTCGCAAAAAACTGATATTTGATAAGAGTAAAAGACCTACTTCCGGTTGGAATTTCGAAAAACTTGTTTAAGATAATATGTTTCAAATTTAATTCTGAATACATTTCAATTCTTTATAAATTTGTTTAAACTTAGTAATTGACGCAATATTGGCAAAATTCGAATTTTTCACTGAAGTAAACTGCTACTTCCGGTCTACCGATTTTACTGAAAAACTAATCAGATCTCAAGAGGGAGATTATACACGTAAATACAAAATTTGGAATTGATATCTACAGCGGTTTGACCGCTATCGTGGTCACACACAGACATTTTTTAAAAAGCACTTTTTCGGTATCAGGGGACTTCAAAACGTGGACATCTGCAAAAATCTCGAGGTCGAAAATTTTCTTCATCACAATACTTCCTTATACTACGTATAAGAAAGTAACACGTACATGCAAAACGTTTCAATACTTAACAATATACATCAAGCAGTTGTGTTTAAATGCGGAAATATTAATGGCACCACAAGTAAAATCTTTCAAACAACTGAATCTCAACAGAATAATAACGTGAACATCTTTGCACGACAAGAAAAAGCACATTCCGCTAAAAACTTTCGTGTAATAAATAGTAAAGACATGAATGCTAGCAAAATATAAATAACAAGCTGTACATAATTAACGTTACATTAAATTAGTCACACAACAAAGAAACATTCTCCTACATAAAAAAAACAAACCGCACATATAATAATTGTTCTTTATATGTGCGGTCCGTAGCCTTTTATATAAAAGTTGAACTAAAATAAGTTTAAATAAAATACTTTTATCGCCAACCGTCAGTAAAGTGATGCGTTACCATAGCGTTTTGCGGAGGTAAAGAAACACTTTATCGTACTGTACAATAATAGTTATTTACGAACCAAGTGCGTGAAATCATATTTCGCGAATGAGTGACCAGTTTAAAGCGCGAGCCGAAAGGCGAGCGCTTTATGGACACGAATTCGCAAAATGTTTCACGCACGAAGTTTGTACAATATTTTTTGTACGAGAACTATAATAATAATACATATTGTTAAATACGTTATCGTTTATGACACACTACTAATCTCTTGATATTAATTAAAAAAAATTGAATTGGCAGTATTGATTATTTGAAGTGACATTTAATTTAAAATTATCAAATTCAAAAAATTCTATTTCATTTCCTTTTATTTTCATAGAAAAACAACGAACTGGGTAGCATATTATTAAGGTTAGGAATTTATGATTTTAAAATGTCACTAAATTAATCAAGTTCTAGGAAGTACCAACTTTACTTTTACGCACTCGTGTTTAAAGTGACTTTTTACGCACGCAAATCGAATTGTGAAATGACAGGTTTTGATAAGCGAGTACAAAAAGTACTTTACCTGCCGCTAATATCTGTCAGCGTAGCATGACTGATGACTTTTAAAAATAAATCGTTTGTCACTGTCATAAACTGTCAAAAGTTATTATATCTTTATTTCTTAAATTAACAATTTTAACGGTTGGCGATAAAATTTTGTATGCACCACGTCAGTAAAGTACCTTTACCGAACTCGTCTGTTACTCGCCGCGCTCGCTTCACTCGCTTGGCTCGTAAACCAGACTCGTTCGGTAAAGTATCACTTTACTGACTTGTTACATAAATAACTATTATCGCCAACCGTCAGTAAAGTGATGCGTTACCATAGCGTTTTGCGGAGGTAAAGAAACACTTTATCGTACTGTACAATAAAGTACTTTACCTGCCGCTAATATCTGTCAGCGTAGCATGACTGATGACTTTTAAAAATAAATCGTTTGTCACTGTCATAAACTGTCAAAAGTTATTATATCTTTATTTCTTAAATTAACAATTTTAACGGTTGGCGATAAAATTTTGTATGCACCACGTCAGTAAAGTACCTTTACCGAACTCGTCTGTTACTCGCCGCGCTCGCTTCACTCGCTTGGCTCGTAAACCAGACTCGTTCGGTAAAGTATCACTTTACTGACTTGTTACATAAATAACTATTATCCTCTTAATAAATCTGCATTTTAATTGCAATTAATGCATCATTTACAAGGTATTTACTTTTTAGTGAGTGGAAATGTTACATTCGGCCCGCATATTAAAAATGTTGGTATACAAAACTTGTGTAAATTAAGGTCAAAATACTTTTACACTTTTAATAAATTTGTGTAGAATATAAATTACGAGATATTTTTAACAAAAATGCTCTTCAATTATTAAAATTGTTATGCCCGTTCGAATTTTGAAAATTCTACAAAAGTTTTTCTAAATATTTTCATATTCCTAGTAAATCTGTGCTTAATGTATAATTATGAGCTTTTCGTAAAAAACTGTTTCTCGATAAGAAATGAACGAAACGAAAATGATATTTGCATTTTGATATAAATAATCCAGTGCCATTAGAGGCAGAAGGTATTTTACGATTTCGACGGAAAAGCGCGGACGGTACGACGAGTACTGTCTATTAGGGATGTTGAATTCGATTACTTTTCAATACTTGTAACTATCCGTTACTTTCGCATTCAGTATCCGTTATATTTTTTCGTTATCGAGTACTCGTTCAAATGTGCGGTGCGGGAATATCTATAGTTAATATATGGTACAAACAAAATGTTTACTTATACATATACTAATTTTAATATATGTTACGCTAAATAAATAAAATTCACTCAAAATTAAAAATAAAATAACAAAGCCTAAAATACTTTTCAAGCAGTCCTCATTTTATTTACGATAGGCGAGATATTCTAAAACCATAAAAATCCCCGACTCCGATATTAAATCACACAAATAAATGTAGAATGTAGTACATACATAGTACAAAATTCATTTTACATTGCATCAGTACAATAAGCTCAAACAAAACTTTTATAATGAAATCGATCTACGCAAATACAAGTAATACTAATAATTGGTTATATTGAAATATTTTACACAAAGTTATTTACTCTAAATTATATTTTTTAATCAAATATTTCAGGCAAGAATGTATTCTAAGTGTTATATATTATGAGAGTAACTGTTTGAAAAAGTAACGATTATTTGAAACCAGTATTCGTTACTTCGGATCTTATCGAGTAACGAATAGTTACATTTGCAACACCACTACTGTCTATCAGTATCATACACGAATACGAAAGTCGAAAGTCTAAACCGTTGGGATGCAATTGATCAATATACGTCGAATATTTTTTGACATTTGCGCAAAATATTACTGATACCAGTGGCATGGGAACACTCGCTCCAAAATCAGGCGCTGGTCCAATGCGCACTTAACGGATAATACACAATGATTTGTTGACATTGCATTTAATACATACTATTGTAGTTTGGTCCAGGGCAACTCCAATGAGTAAGTTATGTACCGTGCAAGCATTGACATTAACGTTAAGATATTTAACATTATTTGTTAGTAAGATACGGGATATCTCAACGACAAGAATTTTTATAATTGATTAACGACGGAGATACGTGTTGAAACACCATAATTTACAGGTAAAAAATTGAAATAAATTAAAATTGAGTTCAAAACAGTTTATTTATTCACTACAATTGTTTCGCTCTACTAGAGCTTCATCAGGTGATGAATATTATAATACAAAATATATGTAAGTGTTCATAATTATGGCTTTTCCTAAATGAAGAGGGGGGGAATTTGTGACATTACGTTAAGAGCGGGAGTAACTTATATATTTAATGTAATATTTATTTATAGTAATACGATTAAGAATATTAAAAATAGAAAATTGATTGTTTACTGATTTTATAAAATTAAACAATTTATAAATATATATATACCGTATGTGTCAATTTTCATTAGGTATAGGGATTCAATGTTTACGTGCGATTTATACGTATACAAATAATACGTGGCAACGGGTGACACACGTTGCCACGTATTATTTGTACTGTCCGTCACCAATCGCGACAACAATCGACATTACAACGATTTTGTCCGATCTTCCCACCAGATTTTACATTCAATCTTTAGCTGCGAACACGTTGCGATCTAGTCTGCAATAAAAGCCGTCTTATTACTGGAACGGGAAACATCAAATGGCCGCCGCGATCTCCTGATCTAGTAGTTTATTATTATTTTCAGAATCCTTTTTTGTTTACCTTATTTTTAATTTTATTAGAATTACGCTTTTGTTTGTGTTATGCAGCGTGAACGCAGCTTAATAATACTCTGCATTTACTGAAAGGAAAAAGAAAAACAAATCTTGCAACGCGTAAATATTATTTCTGAACGTATTACAAACACCAAATCAGTGTTCCAACAGTTACTGCTATAACTTGAGCTTGTATCGGTCGCGCTCGCATTAGAGAGGAAAGTAGGGGTGCCATGTTGTCACGTATT
Source organism: Amphimallon solstitiale (assembly GCA_963170755.1). Lineage (NCBI taxonomy): Eukaryota > Metazoa > Arthropoda > Insecta > Coleoptera > Scarabaeidae > Amphimallon > Amphimallon solstitiale. The sequence continues at coordinate 124,629,472 of OY720681.1, read as the reverse complement.
GCATGAATTAATCGCCTATGGCTAATGAAAATTGACAAATGCTGTATATATATGAAAGAGGAGAGAAGATTAAGAGGAGCGTTTACCTATCGAAAACTAAGGCATCGCCGTTTCGCGTTTCTTGAATTTATTTTGTAATTTTAGAATCTCAAATTTGGATTAGTGATGCAAAAGGCATCAATTTATAATGTCAAGGTCAGTTTTTGTACTAATTTATTTTCTTAAATAGAATTTAATTGATGTCTACTAACTAAGGCTGATACACAAAAGAAAAAAACAACCTCCACGCGCCAGCTCCACATTTGATGAACGATATATAATAAAAAAAACCTTTCTGTACTTATTTTTGAAGATAAAAAACATTAAATAGTAAACATTGTCACACACATTTCACACGAGGTTTTTCCAAGCTATTGCGCTGTCTATCCCCACTTTACGGTATCTCTACTGGTCCTAGCCAACACGAAAATCTATCGGAATCGGTTGGCTATTCCAGACTTAAGTCAGAATGACAGTTTGTAATTAAAAATAAATGTCATATATACCTATAATATTCGACTGTTTAATAATACAAGTTACGTGCAAGCGAAAATTGGCTTCTTATAAAACATCAACAACATCAATAGTTCCGTAAGTAATCATTATTTATACAATACGTACCCCGTCAATAGTATTCCTTTATCTATGACAGAATCTGTGAATAAAACCGAAGCGCTTGACAGCACCGAATATCGTCTACCTCCACCTACTCACACCCCCTTGCGTCTACCCGTCCCGCGAGTAATATAAGTTGCATAAGGTTCTATTTGTTAGTAAACGCCCCTCTTAAGTAAATATTAAAAAAAAACTATGTAACTCGAACTCATTTTAAGAAATATGATTTGGCCAATAAAAAACGCATGATTTTGCGCAGCAATATATATTTATGATCGTGACTAATTGCAGGAACTGCCCTATAATCTGTTATTCCACCAATATATTATGTGCCATAATTGATTTACGCCGCCGCCATTTGCATTTTTATGATATTACGTGTTACATTTTCTGTTGTTTGAATTCAAATTAATTGTCAAGTTTGCCATTAGAATCCCGTAAGCACAGTTTCAAGATTTTTCAAATTATATAGGTATAAACCAATCCACCTTATCCTAATATTACTTCGAAATTGCAGTTTATTATTGATAGTATTTCAACATATTGGTACTGCTATAGTTACATATAAGAATGATCATATGATTATAAAACATAGTTTTCTTGAAAATTAAACATTTGGCAGTGGAAAAAATAAAAGAAGATGGTTCTAAATTGCCGATTTAATAACATGAAAATAAGTCACTTACGGACACCCATTAAATATATTTATATGTAGATAAAAAAAGCTGACTGTAATTAATTTACATATCGCGATTTAGAAATGTTCATGTTATTAAATGGGCAACTTGGAACGTCTTTCTTCATTTGTTCTACAACCAGAGTCGTGTCTAAATATTTAATTTAAGCATGATCTTACGTGCACCTAAAACAGTACCAATACGATAGCATTAATAACCTGCATACATTCATATTCAACTAATATTGATTAGTATATGCCAATAATTTTCAAAATCATGGCCTTTTAACTGGGCTTATGTTATTATGTTAAATTGGACAATTATGTTCAATTCAAGTAGGGGCAGAAATTGTAGAACGTAAAATTCGAGTAAATGTAAATTGCGAAAATTCCAATGGCGTCACATCAAAATAAAATCCTGACAAAATTAACTAAACATTTATTTTGGAATACTAACGGCTCCATACTAAAATATGTTTAATGTAAGATGTCATTTATACACTACACAACACACCGTAATTCTATAAAATCAAAACACGAAAAAAATTTAAACGGACAAAATTATGAATTACAAAAATATAACCAAATATGTATATAATTATGAAACTATTGCTTTTGGGAATAAGTTGGTAAAACACTTTGATTTGAATTGAATTCTGCACTACCGAAATAGAAAAAATTAGAATGTTCTATACAAAATAACAAAATAATTAGGATTAGATTTTAGTATATGACAGAATAAAATAAACATTACATATAGTTTATATATAGTCTTAAAAGAGTATCAAATATACAATATGAGATCTAGTAATCAAGAAGATACCGTTCGTTGATTGTTTAAAATCTTTTCCTTTCTTCTTTATAAATTACATTGTTCTAAAACTGTAGAAAGCATGTATAGGGAATTTACATATTATAACTCAACTTTACTGAATTATTGATGAATAAAACACGAAATATAAAATAGGTTTAACCAATTAATAAAAGGGACATGATTTTAAACTACTACATTTTCGATAATAGCATGTGATTTTTTTAAAGACAAAATTCATCTTGTCATTTTTCAGTAATTTACAATCATTCTATTTGTATATATGCCTTGGTAATTTTAAAACTATAGAAACGTTACCAAACAAAATTTCTCAATCGATTAATTTGTCACATACGATTTTTAGGGTGACTAAACTTTCGTGATTTTTGTATGTTAACAACTGATTACCTAACGTCGCAAAGCAGTAACTAAAAGGTATATTATTGAGACATCGATTTCAGAAATATTCTCTACAAGTACAATCTATGCAAACCAATGCTATAACTATAGTAGGCCAGACTTTCGGTTTGACCACAACTAACACCTTAATAAAATTGATCAAATCAGTGAATAGTTGCTACTTACTTTAACTGCGTTCTCGCGGTCCTCGAAGTGTATAAAGGCATAATCTTTTATCTTTTTTACTCGTTCAACTTTTCCATGCTGTTCAAACGATTCTTTCAGCTTTTCTTCAGAAATTTCTTGTGTAAGATTGCGCACGTAAAGCACTTTAACTTTAGACATTGTCTGTTCATCTGGTTCTTCCTGAGGGTCAGCCCAATCGACTATAATATCGCAACCCCAAACTTTTATACGGCCTGTTCCAAGTCTGCGTTTTGCTAATGAAGCTGCCTTATGTGATTCATATTCTAGAAAGCAGAAACCGCGATTCTTCTTTTTGTCGTCAGGAGAGCTGTATATTATCACCTCCATAAGGCCCGCTGTACAAACATAATAGGACTTCGTTAAAAACAAGCCGACAGGAAACACCTCAACGAAATGGATGAGCACCAAAGTCCACTGCACTATCTAAGTAAGCACTGGCTTTCAGAAATACAAAATAAAATTAGATTATTGTAATAAACATAGTTGTAGTAAAATGCTACTTTTATTACACGCACTGGACCTTGCTACCCTTCCCATGCTCGTAGCGGCCCTGCCCTACCCATTGCTCAGGCGCAGACTAACGCATTCCAGGGATTAAGGGTTCTCAACTTACGTGCGTGTTTGGAAAACTCTTCGAAGAGATCGTCTCGATCCCGGTTCTTTGGAATATAGCCCACAAATAACCGATGATTGTTATAAGATATGGTAACGCCAATCTTTTTGCCTTTCCGTATCTCATAATCATTCAGCTGCAAGAACAGTGGAAGGGTAGCCAATTATGCCTCGGGCAAGGGGTAAGGAAAGGGTCAAAGGAGGAAAGGACTGAGCCCGGCAGCCGGCCGCCACTAGCTACTGATGCACTTTACCTGTTAATTTACCGAATTCTTCCAGTATCTCCTCTTTGCCTTTAGACTTTGGTATGTTGCCCACAAAAAGCCGAAGGTTCGGAACACTAATGTTAATTTTCAGTGTCTTGCCGGGTTTGATTTCGTAATTATCAAGCTGTGGGTCAAGAAACAAAAAAACATGCCAGAATTTGGTCAGCCACATCAGAAAAAAACTAATATTTATATAAAAGTTAATTTAGTCATCAGTCAAAATAGAAAAATTTTGCACCAACAAAAAAAAACTACTGAACGGGCATGCTCACTAGATTTAGAAAAAAACCGTTAACGTTTCCCAAATATCCTGGATCACTCGGTACAGCTACGCCCAACCAACACCTGCTACTAAATAGAATTTCTCGGTGTAACAACGTTCTCGATTACATCACGATGGCGGTCTCAATTTTGCCCCTTGTGCAAAGAGGAGACCTGTAAAATAATTTTGAATTTTTTTTGTTCCAACCAAACACAAAAAAAGAGCCAATTGTGATACTACAGTGTCAAAACACTTGAATTTGGTCACATCGAGGGCTCTGATGAAGGACAAACTACAGGGGGAAAATGTATGCTCCGTAGTCAGAGCCGCTGCAACAAAAGTAACTTTCAATTGCCGGCTATGACAACAGTTGGCACACTCACTATAATAAGAAGAACGCCAATAAATATGTAATTATAAAGTAAAAAGTGAGATAATATACAAAAATATAACAATGATCAAATTACTCAATCTCACTCCTCACTTTATACAAGAATTTCAATGAATATCCATCAATAAACACAACCGTTAATGTAGGTTATCAAAATAGAATTGAACATTAGAAATTTTAATAAAATGGATAAACAATGAAAATTCTTAAATAAAAAATTTCATAAGGTTAAATTTCATAGTTGTTGGATAAGGAGATATATTTTTGGAATACATATAATTTACCTATAACATTAAATCTACAACACCAGTTGACATCTAATGACTTTTTATGCTGCCCCGCTAATTTTTACACGAAAGTTCAATAAGTAAAATAAAATAACATTTAAAACGACAAAATAAAACATAGAAAACAACTATGTGAACTACTTTGAAAAACCCCAACATAACCGCTAACCAAACATTTCGTCTCTACCATAGCCAACATCGCTAAAAGGAACGCTCTTTAGAGCCTTCACCTTATTACTTACCTTTTGGACGGCTAGTTGGGCTGCATCTCTTGATGTAAATGTCACAAACGCATACCCTCTATTTGTGCCAGTCATTGGATCCATCATTAGTCTCAGATCCCATATAGTACCGCATTCTTCAAATAACGGAATTAATTCGTCTTCATACATATCCTTTGGTATTTTGCCGCAAAATACTTCACAACCTGGACCTGGTGGTGCACTGTCACAGCCAGGAGGAGGGCCCCCGTATTTTCTTTGACCTAACATATAGAATGGATTCGTATTTAGTAAATTATTAAATTTCTAAATACTGAGGTTTTAAACCGCGGTACACCTATAGTAATGTATTTTAGAAAATTTACTTGAACAATGTTTTATTATTTTCGTCTTTAGTTAAAATAGTGTTCGACAAATGTATCTCCAAAACAATTGATATGAGAAATGTAAATAAATATTTTCAAGAATTTCATTTCGGTTCTTTGTTATGTATAACAACTTAGCGTAATAATCTCGGTATCTTTCTTATTTACTGACGGCCTTCGCACTGCAATATTAACTCTGTCATATACAACGTCACTTCCCTATACTTGATGAATAACAAATTGACATTTTAAATGACACTAAAAGCTCAGCCTCTGTTAAATGTTTTGGTGCGGACTATCCTTAGTGTTTGAATTTTATTACTTGAAAATTTATTTATCAACTTTGCTCATACATCCACTGAATTATCTCTTATCCGTTATCTCATTGCCTTGTTTTGTGTTTGGTAATTCTGACATTTTGTTGAGATTTGCCTATTGTTTTATAAATATTCTTCTCTTGTAAAATATGAAAGGTTTTGTCCGTTTATTGTTTCCTATCTATATTACTTTTGTAATTTTTATGTATTTATAGTTTTATATTATTTTATTATATACCTTATAATTATTTTTATAACTTAATTAATTATTCGAAAATAAACGCTTGGCTCAGTTTCACAACTTCTTTATTAGATACACTAACAATTGTTTCGGCTATGAGGCCATTATCAAAGAGTTATCTAGAACTAAACTTATTCTACTTAAGGGTTAACTTATATACCTGTGTTCATTATGGGTGGGAGGATATGGATAATTGATATTTAAAATTACATCGATATAGGGGGTATTTACAAATTCTAATTGTGTGTTTGTGATAACTCGATTTTGTTTTTGGGCTTTTTTAATTTCAAAAATCTCTAATATATTTAACTTTTTACTTTTTACTACATTATGAATGAGGTTACAGCTATTTACATCTGGTACGTGGTTGTTCTCTATACAATGTTCTGCAAATCCAGTCTGTTTAACACTATATTTTATATCTCTAATATGTTCTGTTACACGTGTATTAATACATCTGCCACTTTGTCCAATGTAAATAGCTTCACAATCCTGGCATTTTATGGAATATACTCCTGATTTATCTAAGTTATTCATTTTATCTTTCGCATTATTCAACAATGTACCTAGATTTACTTTATTTATCCACACTATGTTAATATTTAGTTTCTTTAGTAATTTGTTTATTTTCTGTGTTATGGGAGGGATATAAGTGATTACATGCCACCTAGGTTTATCTACATCTTTTATTTCCGGGTATAACAATTTTTGGAGTGATTTTCTTTCTTTATGTTTTAGTAAATTATCAATGATATTTGGGCTGTAACCATTATTTTTTGCTATTACTTTAATTGTGTTGATTTCATTGTTAAAGGCTTCGTTATTGTTCATTGCTCTGTGTATGTAGCTATGGAAAGTTGACATTTTAATTTTTTGTGATTGATTTGCGTTAGCGTGTAATATGTTGTCTGAAAATGTTGGTTTTCTATAGTATATTGTAAATAACAACTTGTTGTCTTTTTTGTGTATTGTAATATCTAGAAAATTTAATGTATTATTGTGTTCCTTTTCTATAGTAAACTGTATTTTGGGGTTTAGAGTATTAAGTAGTTTTAGGAATTCTGTTAATTGTCTATCTGCACCCTTCCAAATACAGAAATGTCATCGACATACCTAGCCCAATAGTGTATTTGTTTTGTAACGGTATTATTCATCTTAAATAGTTCTGGTTCTAGGTGGTCTATGTATACATTAACTAACAATGGGCTGAGTGGATTTCCCATAGGTAAACCATCTATCTATCTGAGTGTAAATTTTATTATTAAATTTAAAATAACTCTGTTGCAAACATAACTTTAATGATTCTTTCTAATATTTCGGATTTCTCAGTATTCTCTAAATCGGTTTTGTTAATCTGGTCGCTAATTAAGTTACTTATTTCATGGATTGGGATAGAAGTAAAGAGGTTTTTAATATCGAACGATACTAATTTAGCATTATCTGGTAACTTAATGTCATTTAATTTATTTGTTAAGGTGATCGTGTTTTTTATTGAATATTATGACTTGAAATTGATTTTTTCCGGTAGTATTTGACTTAGATATTTACATAGTTTGTATGTGGGGGCATTTACATATGATACTACAGGTCTCAAAGGGTTATTATCTTTATGTAGTTTCGGTTGGCCATATAGTCTGGGGGTACTAGGATTCATTATGGTTAAGTTTTTGTTCTTTAAATTAGTATTGTTATTTATTAGCTTTTTTATTTTTGTTTGGTAATTTTTAGTTGGGTCATTTTTTAGTTGTTTAAATTCGTTAGTGTTTAATATTTCATACATTTTCTCATTATATTTAGTTCTTTCTAATATTGTGACTGTATTACCTTTGTCTGCTTTAGTGATTATTAGATTGTTGTTAATGATTATTAGATTGTTGTTAGTATCGTTCGATATTAAAAACCTCTTTACTTCTATCCCAATCCATGAAATAAGTAACTTAATTAGCGACCAGATTAACAAAACCGATTTAGAGAATACTGAGAAATCCGAAATATTAGAATCATTAAAGTTATGTTTGCAACAGAATTATTTTAAATTTAATAATAAAATGTACACTCAGATAGATGGTTTACCTATGGGAAATCCACTCAGCCCATTGTTAGCTAATGTATACATAGACCACCTAGAACGAGAACTATTTAAAATTAATAATACCGTTACAAAACAAATACACTATTGGGCTAGGTATGTCGATGACATTTTCTGTATTTGGAAGGGTACAGATAGACAATTAACAGAATTCCTAAAACTACTTAATACTCTAAACCCCAAAATACAGTTTACTATAGAAAAGGAACACAATAATACATTAAATTTTCTAGATATTACAATACATAAAAAAGACAACAAGTTATTATTTACAATATATAGAAAACCAACATTTTCAGACAACATATTACACGCTAACGCAAATCAATCACAAAAAATTAAAATGTCAACTTTCCATAGCTACATACACAGAGCAATGAACAATAAGGAAGCCTTTAACAATGAAATCAACACAATTAAAGTAATAGCAAAAAATAATGGTTACAGCCCAAATATCATTGATAATTTACTAAAACATAAAGAAAGAAAATCACTCCAAAAATTGTTATACCCGGAAATAAAAGATGTAGATAAACCTAGGTGGCATGTAATCACTTATATCCCTCCCATAACACGGAAAATAAACAAATTACTAAAGAAACTAAATATTAACATAGTGTGGATAAATAAAGTAAATCTAGGTACATTGTTGAATAATGCGAAAGATAAAATGAATAACTTAGATAAATCAGGAGTATATTATATAAAATGCCAGCATTGTGAGGCTATACATTGGACAAAGTGGCAGATGTATTAATACACGTGTAACAGAACATATTAGAGATATAAAATATAGTGTTAAACACACTGGATTTGCAGAACATTGTATAGAGAACAACCACGTACCAGATGTAAACAGCTGTAACCTCATTCATAATGTAGTAAAAAGTTAAATATATTAGAGATTTTTGAAATTAAAAAAGCCCAAAAACAAAATCGAGTTATCACAAACACACAATTAGAATTTGTAAATACCCCCTATATCGATGTAATTTTAAATATCAATTATCCATATCCTCCCACCCATAATGAACACAGGTATATAAGTTAACCCTTAAGTAGAATAAGTTTAGTTCTAGATAACTCTTTGATAATGGCCTCATAGCCGAAACAATTGTTAGTGTATCTAATAAAGAAGTTGTGAAACTGAGCCAAGCGTTTATTTTCGAATAATTAATTAAGTTATTACAAAATGTTTCACCAAGAAATATCTGCGAAGTCAACCAATGATATTTTTATAATATATAAAAAGCCAATTGTCGCGCTCTTTTTAACACGAGCGATTAATACGGCACAGCTATACCCCAAAATTGACGAATTGGGGAGACACTTTTCTGAGAACATCTACGGTCCAAACGAAAGTGTCACGTGACGGGGACTATGGTCCCATGTGCCTTAGGCTATTTTTCACGTCTCCGAAGAGAGAACGAGGGCCCGAAAGGAGTTTTTGAAAATTTTCGTACGTGCAGAAAAAGACTGTGCATCATAGCATTTTGCCATAAGGCCTACGTGTAGAATATAAATTATGGACTAGGTTCGATTTTAAAATGGCGGTGGGTCGGCACAGATGACCATGACACCTCAAAGTTCGGATAAGGTTAAGTTAAACGCACGAAAAATTCAATTTCAGGTTATAAATTATCAAAATCATCAATCAGTTTGAATTCGCGATATGGCATTTGCCGGGAAACGTCAAAATTGGCGGAATACACATAATGACTATAGAAATAATTGCATATGGTGGTCGATCGGCACAGATGTAATTGACAGTCAAATATCCGCGTTAGGTTGACTTTAATGTAATACACTAAATGTCAAAATTACACCTGACGTATGATTAACGTTGATTAATGTAAGGAATACGATTAATAACCGAGTAAGAATATTTACGTTCATCGATCGGTTGTCAAGTATAAACGTAAGAAAGCTGACAAATAAAGAGATTACGAAGGAAAAGTGCATTTTTAATTGAAATGTGGTACCTTTCAGATATGTATTAGAGTTATTATCAATTGTTATTTTCTATATGAATATATGAACAATGCCGATGGATACAATTAAAGAAACTTAAAATGTATTATCGCACGTAAGTACAGTAATAAAGATAACGATTTTTCTATATTATTAATTAAGATATATTAAATACAACGACACTCTATCCATTATAAACGTCATCGAAATGTCGTCACAATGACAGCTCGCGAGAGAATTTTAAGTATGGCTATTTTTTGCTTAAAACTGGAGGCCAGGCAACTACCAATTTCATACAACGAAGAAATTGAAGACTAAATAAAGAACCATCTGAGTTTTGCCTTTTGGGCCTGCCAAATTACGTTAGATGCACACGTATTATACAAAACCTAAATGTCAACAGAATGTTGGAAATATATCAGTGTTCAAGATATAGTTATGTAAATTTAAGCCATTTTACGAATGGGATCATAATATTTCTCATCGATACATATATTAAATGGCTTGGATACATATCTATCATCTTTCTACATTCAATAATAGGGTAAGTTTTCTTTATTTGTCAGATATGTCCGAAACACTTCGAAATAAAATAAATACATCAAATAAAATGCGCATAAGCATGTATGTAATTACGTTTACCAATTCAGTTATAAAAGCAAGCATTTAAAGTGTGCGACTGCTGATTGGCACCAACTAATCAAAAGTACATTTTCGGTTAAATGGTAGGTACGACACAGTGTTTAGCATAAACCGTTTAGGAGTCAGCAAGATTTTCGATTGCGTTTTAGAAAGTATATTATTAAAGCGTAATATGAAAATTAATTAATTCTCTCAATGACCTGTAAGTTTAAAACATGTTTTGTTAACGTTCATCATGTTATGTTGTTTTTTACATTAGACAATTTTAACGACAATTTGGTTAAGTACTGTCAGTCTGTCATTTCGTTTTCACAAGTTTACCTGTGAACAAATACACATCAACGAACTGCTGTCACGATGACATATAAATGGAGGTCGAACGGCACATATGACGATGACGCCTAAAATGCCACTAAAGCTTGAGTTAAATGTTACTGTAATGTGAAAATTGAAGGGTTGACGTTCAATTAACATTGGCAGGCGCACGAAAATGTAATTGCAGGTTATAAACTACCAAAACCAGCAATCAATTTTAGTTGTTTTAGTTACCATTCGTGATTACAAAAGATATTGTTCGCACAAATATCTAAAATCTAAAAATCAATCAACATTTTCCGGTGTGCATATTTTTCATTTCTGTTAAACGCAGTATGACAGCTAGGGATCAGTAGTTTCGGACGGGTACATTGCCAGAATTTTTATGTTATAAATAGTTATATTATAACAACTCACAACATATAAATTCTGCTTACTGACTGGTAATTATTATCAGCCAATAAGCAGAATATATATGCTGTAGTTATAACTATTTATAACTCAAATAATGCCAATGTATCCCTGACTGCCGATCCCTAATGATAAGTAGGGATCGGCAGTCAGAGGTACATTGCATGACTGGACTTAAAGGAATAACGTAATTCGACATTGCGCATAGTAATAGTGATATATCACTATTACTGTGTCCAATACAGTGATAACTCAGACTGGGATAAAATGAATAATGTAATTCGATATTGGGCACAGTAATAGTGATATCAATATTACTGTGCCCAATTGCTAATTACATCATTTCTTTACATCCAGTCATGCAAAGTACGGCTGAGCCCATCCCTACTTATCACGATAATATAGTAGCGAATAGTGGTGTTTCAAACGTAACTATCCGTTACTGAAGCATTCGTTACTCGATAAGATCCGAAGTAACGAATACTGGTTTCAAATAATCGTTACTTTTTCAAACAGTTACTCTCATAATATATAACTCCTAGAATACATTCTTGTCTGAAATATTTTATTAAAAAATATAATTTAGAGTAAATAACTTTAAGCAAAATATTTGAATTTATCCAATTATTAGTATTACTTGTATTTGCGTAGGTCGATTTCATTATAAAAGCTTTGTTTGAACTTATTGTATTGATGCAATGTAAAATAAATTTTGTGTCATGTGCTACATTCTACATTTTTTGTTATTTAATATCGGAGCCCGGGATTTTTATGGTTTTATGATAGAATATCTCGCCTATCGTATATAAAATGGGGACTACCTAAAAAATACTTTAGGCTTTCTTATTTTACTCTTAATTTTGAGTTGGAATGTTTTGGGCGATACTTTCAACGAATTTTATTTATTTAACCTAATATATATTAAAATTAGTATATATATAAGTGAATATTTTGTTTGTACCATATATTAACTTATAGATATTCCCGCACGGCACATTGGAACGAGTACTCGGTAACGAATAAAAAGTAACGGATATTGAATGCGGTAGATATTGGTGGAAAGCCCGCGAAGGATAGCGCATCATGTAAATCAATTTCGATCGCATGTTACAATGCGTAGTCAACTGAAACGCTGAAAAAAATATTTTAGCCAAGGTCTGGATTACAATTCCTAAATAAATTCTTTAAGAAACTATACCAAGAGAAAATTTATTCAATATAAACTCATGGACAAAATTAACGCACCACCCAATTAAACTTCTATAATTACAATACTGAATTTAATATTGCAAAAAAAATTCATGAAAGCTTATTGTTAGGTACTGTCTAGTAGCTTGTAAATGAAATCAGCTAAACACAGTGATATTTCTAGTTATTTTTTATCAAAAAACTTTTTTCTTGAAAACAACGCAAATATGTAAACAAACAAGAAAATGGGTGTGCTTAAAACCACACAGCAGAAGTGTAAACTTCATCAAGGCGAGGTTAATAATACGAATTACAACTTTTTTTTTCGTTCTATAATACATTTAAATAATAGTCCGCGAAGTTACCAATTCGCGAACGCAACACATTTCGCGAAATACAATTTCGCGGCCGTTGCTATGGCAGCGGCCGTTAAAGTAAATACACATTTTGACACATGTTTAATCACACATTCTACGACTTATTTTGACAACTATCAAGTATTTGTAGTTTATTATATTCGTCTCTTTTCCATGGTAACGCATGTAAAGCAAGTAAACCACTTTAATTTAGCACCTTTAGAACTAAATTAAATTAAATTGTGTTTCAATTTAAATTAAATCGATTGAAAAATTTAACGGTTGCCCAAAAAATTGTGTGTATATCTTGTCCGCGAAAAACATTAACGTACTCGAGATTGTCTTGCCTCGGCCGCAAGCATTATTAAGGAGATTTTCGGACGCATGTATATATATAAATAGACGATATAAATACTGGCTTTCGACTCCCGCCCTTGGTCTAATGGTTAAGTGCTGGCCTCTCACCCAGGCGGCTCCGGTTCACATCTGCTCTGGGACATGAATTTATTTATTCATTTAAATTTCAATTTAATTGAAATTAAATACCTCTATATGATATATTTATTTATCTTGTTCCCTTGGCCGACTTTACCCGAAGAGCGTTACATATCCGAGCGTTGCAGGTCAGTCTTGTTCACTGCCTACAATCATCGCAACGCGTCTAAAGAAGTTTACACTGCAAAAACAGACGAAAACAATAAAATTTATGGACTTGAGCTATTCTAATATCGTGCATGTCCCCCTCTACTTCTAATTACTGCTTCCATGAGACTTGGCATACTAGAGGATCAAATTTTGAATGACTTCTTGAGAAGCATTTTCCCATTCTTGAATTACTGCGTCTATCAGTTGATTGTGGTTGGCAGGTGGATGTGGACGTCGAAACCTTTTTTTTAATATCGACCCATAAATGCTCTGTTGGGTTCATGTCAGGACTATTTTCTGACCATTCCATGAAGGGAATAGCAACAGCATTTAAGTAGAGAAAACATGTCCAGCCACATGACGACGAGCATTTTCCTGCATAAACAAGAAATTCGGCCCCACAAAAGGAGCACTTGGTATATTACATGGGCAACAACGATGTCTTCAAGATAATAATCTGTATACATTGACCTAACAAGTATGGGGACCAACTCTGTGCGGCCATCGAAGCATATGCCTCCCCAAACCATTACAGAGCCACCACCAAACGGGACTCTTGGAGAGATATTGCAACTAGCAAATCTCTCTCCTGGCCCCTTCATCAGACACATCCATCAGGGGATTTAAGGCTAATCCTCATTACGTCTGAAAAGAAAATCATTTTCCAATCATTAAGAGTCCAATCTTGATAATTTATCGCAAAACGCAATCTTTAAATTGTGTGATCTCTAGTGAGCAGGGGTTTCTTGGGCGATTTTCTGCTGTCCAATACAGCTTCATTTAAGCGCCTTCGGGAAAATATAAGAAGAATGCGAGCAGCTACGAGCTCATTTTTAGGATGGTACTAGTCGTTCTCCTGTTTCTGAGAGCTCATCTATTGCATTCGTGCACCGTTTCCGCCCTTATCCCGGCCTTGGTAAGTGAGAACCTGTCTCGTTAAATCGTCTAACCATGAAACTTAAGCTGGAATGGTTTCTTTCTATCACCAAAGTTGATGCTCTTACTGCTTCCTTCATTGCCAAATTTGTTCTGCGATTCATTCCTAAAATGTATTACACTCGCACTGACACTATCAATAACAAAAAAAAAACTTGGTGGCTAAAGACAAATTGTCTTAATAAGCAAACATTTCCGAATAGATATTGGATCAAGTTTTGCCAAGAACACTTTTATTTGCAATTATACTTTTAAAACGAAACCCTTGTTGACAGCATTTCCTTGAACTGCCCCAGTAGGTCTACAGCCTCCTTGTAATATAACTATAAAACTAAAAATCATCATTATATTGAAATAACACAAAATATATGCGGTGGTGTGTTAATTTTGTTCATGAGTTTATATAGGGGATACAGGTAAGGGTTGTACAAAATCATCACTTATTACCAGGGCATAATAGAATACCTCCTACAAACCTACTCAACGTTATGTTGGTAAAAGTATTCAATGCAGATGCAACATTTTAAAACCTATCAAATTTTAATTGATTTCCACTAGAAGCACCTATTAAGTATTGTACAGGGTTATTGACTATATTTGGACCAATAGATAACTTTGTTATTTGAAGGATTAGAAAAACGTTTAAATTAGGAAAGTTGTAGGATTTCACTCAAGGCGCTAGAATTTGATATCAGAAAAAACAAACGAACGTCGTAAAGCCGTCAAAAACGGCTAACTTAGTTTTTTTTAAATGGAATACCCTATATAATGTTACATAATCTGATTCTAAATAAAATTTCGAGTATATTCCATTTATATAACATATACCTACATTCAACTGTTTTCGCGCTATCGCTGATTGAAAATCGTACTACTAATATGTTTTCTACACCCTTCGTATATGAATTTACGTAAGTCATTACGGGGTTTCTATGGAAACATAGTAGTAGTACGATTTTCAATCAGCGATAGCGCGAAAACAGTTGAATGTAGGTATATGTTATATAAATGGAATCTACTCGAAATTTTATTTAGAATCAGATTATGTAACATTATATAGGGTAGCCGTTTTTGACGGCTTTACGACGTTCGTTTGTTTTTTCTGATATCAAATTCTAGCGCCTTGAGTGAAATCCTACAACTTTCCTAATTTAAACGTTTTTCTAATCCTTCAAATAACAAAGTTATCTATTGGTCCAAATATAGTCAATAACCCTGTACATTAGGATGTATAGCTTCCGATAATAAAATAATATAACATGATATCATTCATGTCATAGTACCTATTTGACTATCGAAAGCTAGAAATCCTGAAATATTAATTTACTATAAAGCGTATCAACCTTAGTATTCAGTATATGTCTTATGCAGAGACAAAACATAGTTGTTAGTTCGATAATGACAGGTTAAATTGGTAACTCATTATAATGACACATTTTAAATACTTTGTGGTTAGGATATTATTCTAATATATTATTATATTATAATATGCATTTGACACTTGACAGGAAGTTTATGTTATGGTACTTACACCACACCGACAATACCAACCATAAACATAATAGCTCGAACTGACAACATTGCCTTGAATTAAAAAAAGACATTTTATTACAAATTGCTTACGGTAGTAAAAGAGATTGAGACGCTCTATAGTTGAAATTATTCCGGTCGATGGGAATTTGTAGTGACATTGAATCGTCGTCTTTCGGGCCTACTTTCACCGTGTCGGTTATCAAAACGATTCATACCAATCATACTGGTCTGGTTTTTACTGTCGTGGGAAATTCTATTTTCCTGATCCAAAAATGTTCAGTACGTGACAAAATATGGACGATTTCAGAAAAAAAAATATTGCCATACACAAGTAGACGCAATTCTAGATTATTTATATACTTTCCTATTTAATTTATCAAATTCATTCGCTAAAATTAGAAAAATGCTCATGATTTTCAAAAGAATTATCCACATTTATTTATTTTCTTATGTTGTTCAAGATTATCTATATGTACTCCGCAAAATTCCCTCTGCAATGGTAGTTGCTGACTTAAGTTTTACTTGCGAGTATGTTTCACTGTTGTACACGTTCAGTTGACCAATAAATATTTTGTACTACTGCAACATGTTATAAAATAAAAGATATGTTATCTATGCAATATAAACAAATTTTCTTTAATTTCTTTAAAAATAATAAGAATGATTATTTCCTTCACCTGTCAAATTTAAATTTTGTCCAATCACAATCAAAACTGAAGTTGAAATTAACCAATGAAAGGTACCGGTTCTTGATATCAGCGACTATTACAAATCGACTATTCAAATGTAGGTAACAAATCAGGTATGTATTTTTTCATTAAGTGGCATACGTGTCAAATAGATGAAAATGTCCGACAAAAAGAGATTTAGCGATGTTTCGGATGAAATTATTGATAATCACATCGATTTGACAACTCATTTTTTATTATGAAACTTGGTTTAGGAAATAATCTTAACAAATATAGCTCGAGCTTGATAAGTAGTCGACTATTACATTGTTTCAATTTTTCTCGTGTGCCTCCTAATTTGACTTAACCAAAATTGGCATTAATAATTAAAGACTAAAGCCCTCGAGCTAAAGCTCTCGTGCTCTAGTCAAATTATTAATGCCAATTTTGGTCTCGTCAAATTGACCGTAGCGCACACTCGAAAAATTGATCACAATGAAATAGTCGACTATTTGTCAAGCTCTCGTTATATTACCTTTGACTATATTAATACTGCAATTCCATTACTTATCATCACACATCTTTTCTATATTGTAACAAATACTAGATTGAAAAATGATGTTTGATACACGCGAATAACAAAAGTTTGGCAGAAATGGCAGGTTCAACTGCAAAATTACATATGATTCTTTCTGTTTACAATTTCTTATTACAATTATTATTACAATCTACCTAAACTTCCATAAAAAAAAAAAAATTATTACACATTTAGTAAAAGTGACTATAGAATTAAATTAAATTTTGAAAATACTGGGAGATTGGTAAACCTCATCAATTCAGCCTGGCGGTTTTAGATTTTGGACACTCACCACCTCTCCCCACGAAATATACTAAAATAATTGGTTGTCGCACCTCCGTATGAAGGGCCACAGCGAACATGTCATAAACCATAAGATACGACCCAAAATATACTCGGATCATGTATAAAATTGGCAGGATAGACAGCCTGGTGCCATGTTTTAGACACCCGATTATGTATTGTTCGTAGTACGAAGTATTTAACCGATTTTGACACAATTGCGCCAGTATCATCTGTTTATTTCCTTCAACATTCTCAATGACTCGTGATATAGACAACTACATATGATTGTAAACATAATCCGATTCATTTTCTTCACAAATTTGGAGACTTAAACACATTTTTACCGTTTACTTAAAACAATCACAATCATTTATAATTACATTAATAAATCATTATCACTATCCCTTATATAAAAAATGAGGTGTGGCCACCACACGACTTTCTTATACGTATGAGCGTTTCAAATTATAAAATTTTAAGAATTTTTTTACAAAAACTATTCAAAATCCTATTCTAAGTACTTCTATTATCTTAATAAATCTCTATAGAATGCATACTTTGCAAAATATTATCAAAAAAGTGCTCTTCGCTAAGAGTAAAAGTGCTACTTCCGGTCCGAATTTTGAAACTTCATATGTACAAAAAATATTGCAAATCCAATTTTAAATATTTTTGTACTCTTGATAAATTTATATAGAATGCATAACTTACGACATATTTGCAAAAAATCGCTATGCGATAAGAGTAAAAGTGGTACTTCCGGTATGAATTTTGAAATTTTTCTTATACAAAAGATATTGAAAATTATGTTTTAAATACTTTTATACCCGTAACGAACTTGTCTAAAAAGGATGACTTGGGAAAACTGATTTTTGATAAGAGTAAAAGACCTACTTCCGGTAGGAATTTCGGAAAACTTTTTAAATAAAATTATTCTTAATTTTAATTTTAAGTATATATCAATTCTTTATAAATTTGCTTAAACTTAGTAATTGACGAAATATTGGCAAAATTCGATTTTTTCGCTGAAGTAAACTGCTACTTCCGGTCTACCGATTTTACTGAAAAACTAATCAGATCTCAAGAGGGAGATTATACACGTAAATACAAAATTTGGAATTGATATCTATAGCGGTTTGAACGCTATCGTGGTCACACACACAGAGAGAGAGAGAGAGACATTTTTTTAAAAACCATTTTTTCGGTATCAGGGGACTTCAAAACGTGAACATCTGCAAAAATCTCGAGGTCGAAAATTTTCATCATCACAATACTTCCTTATACTACGTATAAGAAAGTAAAAAAATGAGGTGTGGCCACCACACGACTTTCTTATACGTATGAGCGTTTCAAATTGTACAATTTTAAGAATTTTTTTAATACAAAACTTATTCAGAATCCTATTCAAATTACTTTCATTCTCTTAATATATCGCTATAGAATGCATACTTTGCAAGATATTATCAAAAAAGTGCTCCTCGCTAAGAGTAAAAGTGCTACTTCCGGTCCGAATTTTGAAATTTGATATCTACAAAAAATATTGCAAATCCAGTTCTAAATACTTTTGTACTCTTGATAAATATATATAGAATGCATAACTTACGACATATTTGCAAAAAATCGCTATTCGATAAGAGTAAAAGTGGTACTTCCGGTCTGAATTTTGAAATTTTTTTTATACAAAAGATATTGAAAATTATGTTTTAAATACTTTTATACCCGTAACGTACTTGCCTAAAAAGCATGACTTGCGAAATATTCGCAAAAAACTGATTTTCGATAAGAGTAAAAGACCTACTTCCGGTAGGAATTTCGAAAAACTTTCTAAATAAAATTATTCTCAATTTTAATTTTAAGTATATATGAATTCTTTATAAATTTGTTTAAACTTAGTAGTTGACGAAATATTCGCAAAATTCGATTTTTTCGCTGAAGTAAACTGCTACTTCCGGTCTACCGATTTTACTGAAAAACTAATCAGATCTCAAGAGGGAGATTATACACGTAAATACAAAATTTGGAATTGATATCTACAGCGGTTTGGCCGCTATCGTGGTCACAGACAGACACACAGACAGACAGACAGACAGACATTTTTTTAAAAACCACTTTTTTGGTATCAGGGGACCTCAAAACGTGGACATCTGCAAAAATCTCGAGTTCGAAAATTTTCATCATCACAATACTTCCTTATACTACGTATAAGAAAGTAAAATGAGGTGTGGCCACCACACGACTTTCTTATACGTATGAAAGTGTTACTTCCGGTTCGAATTTTGAAATTCCATTTATACAAATCCAACTCCAAATACTTTTGTACTCTTCAGAAATGTACAGGGTGAGTCATTAGTAGCCGCTTCTTCGATTGCTCTTTTGTGTTATAAATAAAAGAAAAAACAATTAGTGGAAGATCTATGACTACTTGTGGCGCATATTGTAAAAATACTTTAAACACTGACGCACTTCCGGTTTTACCGGAAATGCACTAAACTTAATTTTTTTAAATGACTCACCCTATAAATTTTTGGATTTCCTTATACTGTTTTAAATTGTCTGTTCAACTGTTTTTTTTTTTCAAAATTGAGCTAATAGTTTTTGAGTTATTAATTTTTTTTGAAAATATTTGACCAAAACACGTGTTCAGAAAAAAATCATTTTCACATTGTTTTTAAAAGTAAAAACATTAACTTTGGTGGTGCTTGTAGCCAAGAAAATTCTGCATCATTTGGTAAAGTTGCACTCGACAATACCTCAAAAAACTTTGGTTTTTCAAAGCCTACTTCCTGAAATTTTCACATACCCAAAACTTATTTTTTTTAAATGGAACACCCGGTATTTTATTGAGACATTTTGTTCCTTTTTTTATTCTCTTTCATTTTTGTTAACAATGTCCTATACCTATCTTTTGTAATTTTTGAGATAATCACTATAGGAGCAATTAGCGGTCAATTAAAGAACTACTGGCCTTGTTCTATGCACCCAAATATTCGTCCAACAAAGGCTGGAGTGCGGTTGACTGCCTGAGTCAACTGTTAAAAAAAGTCGGTATACATTTATGTGAAACTTATAAAAGCATCGCTATTAGTTATCATCCAAATGAATTATTCTTATGAAGAGTTAATAGATATAATTGACGTTTTGGGTGAATCTGAAAGAAACTCTTTCCTAGCATCCAGACTTTATGCACAGCGATCCCTGATAGGAGTCAACCGAAGCCAGAAACCTTCAAAAGTATAAAGGGACGGTTGAGTGAACAGAAAGTATTGAATATGAAAGAAAGAGCGGGAAAAGCAATAACCGGTGAGGATAAGACGTTTATGGTACTTGCGAGTGTAGTCGAACACCTCCATACTAATACTACGAAAATTAGTCGTTAGATGTAAGTCAAATTTGAGGTTCCAGAATAATTAGGAAATATGAAATTCACCCGTAGCATATTCATACACAGGGTTATATGAAAGAAATTTTCAAAATCGCTTACATTTTTGTCAATTGACAGCAGATAAATTATCCTGGCTTTCTCAATATTTTGTTGTTTACCAACGAATTCACCTTCTATTAAAGTGAATACGTTCATCGTCACAATTTCCGTTATTATAACACATAAAACACCCCACTTTATCACACCTGTAAACTTTCAAAATCGTTGGTCATTAAAACTGTGGGGAGGAATAGTGGGTAGTTACATAATTGGACCTTATTTCTTTGATGAAAATGTTAATGGAGGAGAGTATCTTCGCTATCTACGGACGGATTTTCAAAACTTTTTGACGACGTCTTCAAATATGTCAGTAAACATAACCTTTATTTTATTTCGATGTTAACCAACAGTGTCAAAAATGAAATATTGCAACTGGACATTGCCGGAATTAAAAATTGAAATGCGATGCTCTTCATTCGGTAAAATTATTACTTTTGGGATAGTTGGATTTAACATTTACTTTGTTTCACAGTTGACTAAGGAAGTCGGGCGCCATTCCTGCCTTCCATTGGTTGAACGAACATGTTGGTGCATAGAACATCCGCGCTCGTAGTTCTTTAATTGACCGCTAATTGCTCCTATAGTGATTATCTCAGAAATTACAAAAGATAGGTATAGGATATTGTTAACAAAAATGAAAGAGAATAAAAAAAGGAACAAAATGCCTCAATAATATACTGGGTATTCCATTTAAAAAAAATAAGTTTTTGGTATGTGAAAATTTCAGGAAGTAGGCTTTCAAAAAACAAAGTTCTTTGAGGTATTATCGAGTGCAACTTTACCAATTGATGCAGAATTTTCTTGGCTACAAACACCACCAAAGTTGATGTTTTTACTTTTAAAAAGAATGTGAAAATGATTTTTTTCTGAACACGTGTTTTGGTCAAATATTTTCAAAAAAAAATTAATAACTCAAAAACTATTGACTCAATTTTGAAAAAGAAAAAACAGTTGAACAGAGAATTTAAAGCAGTACAAGAAAATCCAAAAATATATAGAGCGAGTCATTTAAAAAAATTAAGTTATGTGCACTTCCGGTGAAACTGTGCGTTAGAGCTTAAAGTATTTTTACAATATGCGCCACAAGCAACCATGGATCTAGCACTAATTGTTTTTTCTTTTATTTATAACACAAACGAGTAATCAAAGAAGCGGCTACTAATGACTCACCCTGTATATAGAATGCATAGTTTACGACAATTTGCAAAAAACCGTTATTCGGTAAGAGTAAGAGTGATACTTCCGGTCCGAATTTTGAAATTTTTTTTATATAAAAGATATTGGAAATTAAGTTCTAAATACTTATGAATTCTTTATAAATTAGTCTAAACTTAGTAATTGACGAAATATTTGCAAATTTCGATTTTTTCACTGAAGTAAACTACTACTTCCGGTCTGCCGATTTTGCTCAAAATCTAATCAGTTCTCAGTTTTTGGGTATCAGGGTACTTCAAAACGTGGACATCTGCAAAAATCTCGAGGTCGAAAATTTTCACCATCACAATACTTCCTTATACTACGTATAAGACAGTAAAATGTACAAATTTCTACGGTTTGGAGTCGCCTAATCACCCAACAGTGGTTTTATAATAGTTATTTCTTATACAAGGGAAAAAAGAATTAGATTTTAGCTCGCGTCGGGAGATAAAATACCGAGAGCTAAAATCTAATTTTTTTCCGTGTATAATACACTAATATTTTTCTGTGATGGGAAAAACGACGATTTAATATTGAAAAAAACACGTTAATACAATATATTAAAGTCAGAAAATCAATCGATGTGACATTTGAAGCGACATTACACCTGCGTTGCTAAGGAAACCTGTAAAGTATTCAAATATCTGTCAATTGAACCGGGGAAAAAATGAGGTGTGGCCACCACACGACTTTCTTATACGTATGAAAGTGTTACTTCCGGTCCGAATTTTGAAATTTCATTTATACAAAAAATATTCCAAATCCAACTCTAAATACTTTTGTACTCTTCATAAATATACATAGAATGCATAATTTACGACATATTTGCAAAAAATCGTTATTCGGTAAGAGTAAAAGTGATACTACCGGTCCGAATTTTGAAATTTTTTTTATACAAAAGATATTGGAAATTAAGTTCTAAATACTTTTATATTCGTAGCGTACCTTTCTAAAAAGCATGACTTGCAAAATATTTGCAAGAAACTGATTTTCGATAAGAGTAAAAGACCTACTTCCGGTAGGAATTTCGAAAAACCTTTTTAATAAAATTGTTCACAATTTCAATTTTAAGTACATATGAATTCTTTATAAATTTGTTTAAACTTAGTAATTCACGAAATATTTGCAAAATTCGATTTTTTCACTGAAGTAAACTACTACTTTCGGTCTGCTGATTTTGCTCAAAATCTAATCAGTTCTCAAGAGGGAGATTATATTCGTAAATACAAAATTTGGAATTGATATCTGTAGCGGTTTGGCCGCTATCGTGGTCACACACACACAGACACACACACACACAGACACACACACAGAGAGAGAGAGAGACATTTTTTAAAAACCACTTTTTTGGTATCAGGGGACTTCAAAACGTGGACATCTGCAAAAATCTCGAGGTCGAAAATTTTCATCATCACAATACTTCCTTATACTACGTATAAGAAAGTAAAAGTGGTCACTTTCTCCCCCATTTGACATTTGAAGCGACATTACACCTGCGTTGCTAAGGAAACCTGTAAAGTATTCAAATATCTGTCAATTTAACCGGGAAAAAAGTGGTCACTTTCTTACCGGGTTGAAAAAGTGATATTTTGTTACCTGTCAAGAAAGATAAAATGTCAAACTTTTTTCCCGTCACAAAAAAATAGTTATTTATTATACAAGGGAAAAAGTATTAGATTTTAGCTCGAGGGAATGTTTAGGTAGATAAAATACCGAGAGAAAATCTATTTTTTTCCCGTGTATAATACACCATTTTTTTTCTGTGATGGGAAAAACGACGATTTAGTATTGAAAAAAACACGTTAATACTATATATTAACCTTCCGTCGGGCGCGGGGTTTGGAGTAACGAGAACGGGCGCGGTGTATCAAAATGATCACGCTACGAAAGTGTTAGTTTCCTGGCAGAATTTTCTAAATAAATTATCTATTTAACTTAGAAAGTTAATTATATTACGAAAAAATTGGAAGGAAATTATAAGAAAATGCACAAGAACATGAAATAACGCAAAAAAAAGGTATATTAAAATAAAATAACAAAATCATATTTTTCTTTACAAAACTTGAACTCTCTTAACAATTTCTTACGATTAAATAACTGAAAAATAAACAAATTAATTGTAAAAACATTAAATGGAAATTATACTAAAAAGATAAATTATAGTTATAAAGATAGTTATCAGTCAATTATTGTTCTCAGCTTCATTCCGCTGCTGTAAATTCTTCACAAATTCGCTGCATTTTGAACAGAAAGGTTCAATATGCATCAAGCAAACTGGATCCTTGCATTTCTTGCAATTATATTTAGTCAGCCGATGTTTTACAGTGCATACCTTACACCGTTTTCTTTTTGTTCCACGTTGATTTTCATCTTGCACGTTGTCTTCTTCTACATCATCAGATAAATTTGGCGGTCTATATTTGCTGAGTCTCTGTACAAGGTCATGATGCAATCCTACAGTGTTTACACTTCTCCGAACAATATGAGGTAAAACTAGCTCGTGAGACAATTTTTTCAAAAAAGTCCTCCTGATGTTGTTTCCTTCTGTGATGTTGTTACTCAAATAGATGACCTGAGCGTTAATTTCGCTCATATTTACCATTGCGAAAAATATGACCATTGGCCATCGTCGCACGTTCCTTGCGACATTGTAGGAAGCACATAGTTTGTCTGTGGTGTCGACCCCCCCCCCCCCTTTGGTCTGATTATAAAAGGTTATAATGGATGGTTTTTGTTTATCCGCACTGTCGGGATCTATTTCATTATCACCATGCAAACTAGATGCCAAAATAACAGCTTTGCCCTTTTTTGGAACGTAAGAGACCAACGCGCATTCGTTCCTGAATCCGAATATACTGCTATTGACTTCTCTTTTTTTAGCTGTGGTAAATTCCGGTGGAAGCTCTCGTTTGTTCTTTTTGAGAGTTCCAACATATGAGTCTTTTTTCGCGCAATATATCTATTAGAGGAAAACTGGTGAACCAATTATCCCCAGTAATATTTCGGCCTGATTTATAAAGGGGTTCACAAAGACGTAAAACTATGTCCAAGGGTTTATTGCTGAGACGAAATTGACCTTCAGGTTGTAAACCTGCATATATTTCAAAATTGTATACGTAAAATACCTTGGCATCAACAAGTGCAAAGATCTTAATATCGTACTTATTCGGCTTGCTCGGTATATACTGGTGGAAGCTACATCGTCCTCGGAGTCCTAACTTCTCATCAATTGTTACGTTTTCGCCTAGTGTATAAGACTTTTGGCAGTTTTGAACAAAAATCGTGAATATTTCGGGAATATGTGTAAGCTTGTCGGTTTGTTTTCTTTCATTTCGTGTGATTCTGTTGTCAAACCGGAGACATCTTGTGATAAATTTGAAACGTTTTATATTCATCACAAGGCGAAATTTTTCAATCCCGTCTCCTTCAGAGCCCCAAAGATCTTCCAAATTCTGCCTGTTACTCCGGTTGAGTCCGGCCAAAATTAGGAGCCCTATGTAAGCTTTCAGTTCAATTACGTCTATTAGTTTTGAGTCCCGGTCACGTTCAAATGATCCTTGTATAGTTTCGATATATTGATTAGTATATTGGACAATAGAATCTAAAATGTCCTCAGAAAAAATGCAGCTCCAACATTCATTCGTGCATCTTTTGCCTTCCGTATTGTGCCTGGAAGTTTTTTTGTAATATTGAAACTTCGGTGGCGTACTCTTTGCGACAAAGGATTTTTATTCCACTTTGTTTCTTTATCTTTCCCTAAAAAATAACTTTTATCGTCTTCAGATCTTCTTTCATCATCTTCAGGTGCCGCTTCCTCTTCTAGTTCGGATTCTCCTGAATCTTCTGGAATTTCTACGTGGTCTTCACCATCCGTGTCGCTCTCGTCTTGAAAATCCTCTAGTAATTCGTCGTCTTCTTGTTCTAAAAGCAATCTTCGTAACTCTTCAACATCGCTGTCTTTATCTAAATTATAACTATTTTTGTATTTAGCCATAATCGGGGTATGATAAAATCTAAAACATAAAATACACAACTACAGTCTTAGGCGGGCGCGGTGTATCAATTTGATATTTGATCAAAAATGACGTCTGAATAATTATATAGCTAAATAATACGAATTTTACATGCATAACTACAGTAAATGTACTCACCAAAATAAGTAATCAAAGTTTAAATATAAAAAATATAAAAAGTTAAATTATGACAGGAACGGGCGCGTTGTATCAAAATGAGCAATCTTGATCTGTCGTGATCCTCACACTGCTGATCGAATACTAACTGTTGGCTTCGTACAGGGGAGTGGAAGTTGGGAAGCTACTGTGACCGGCGCATTGATACGTCCAGTTTGAAAAAAATGCTTGGACAAAATATGCGCGTTGTAATCAGTTTGATCGACCGCGCCCGACGGAAGGTTAAAGTCAGAAAATTAATCGATGTGACATTTGAAGCGACATTACACCTGCGTTGCTAAGGAAACCTGTAAAGTATTCAAATATCTGTCAATTTAACCGGGAAAAAAGTGCTGACTTTCTTCCCGGGTTGAAAAAGTAACATTTTTTTACCTGTCAAGAAAGATAAAATGTCAAACTTTTTTCCCGTCACAGAAAAAAAGGATTTTGTAGTAAATTTGGAACAAGTTTTGTATACGTTTCAATCTTCGAACCGAAAATATCAATTTTACTCGACATCGAAAGTTTTTTCAACATCCCATACCAATTCTATTCTTAACAGAAGACTATCGCAGATCGCCTATAAAACTAGAAATAGCAGCAAGTAAAAGTTGACAGATTTATTTCAGGCAGTACATATTTATCCAAAGAATTGCACTAACCCTATAAAAATTGAAAAATAAATGATGCAGTAAATTATAAATTGTGAAATATTACCAGTGTTGCTTCCGAATTTATATTTTTAGTCAACTAACAAATCAAATTATGATTGGGAAGGTAAAGTTAATTTTTCAATATCTACTTCCGAAAATAATCGTTCGAAATTTCATTCAATTTCTCGATGATGTTTCCGTAATTACAAGAGCTATTCTGCGTTGATGATTCATATAAGTTGTAATATAATACTGTTCATGTCTATCCGTACTTTAATTCAGCATAATGTGTATGTCCTATGTATTTTAATATAACAATTTTATACTTAACAAAATATGATATTTTTTTATTTTGGATTTTAATAATGCCGATGCCCTAATACAAAACTTATTATCAAAGTACATAATACTCCTTTAGAGTAAATCTTAAATAATTATGATTGCATTGACGCAACTAGAAGTTTGAAAAATGTTAATATAATTGCAGAATAATAAGATTAAACTTATTTAATTAATATTTTAGTATATAACTTCCGCTAGTAAATTACTATTACATCAAAGTCAGTTACACATTACTTATTAAATAAGTTCTTATAATATTTCTTTTCTATACCTATATTTTATTTAATGCTTAGCTATTCTGTAGAATAGACAAGCTTAAATTCCCACTGACTGGAAAAATTTCAAAACAATAAAACTGCTGTGGGTCTCAACCTTAGTATTCAGTCCAGTGTCTTATGGTATATATACCTCTTTTACTACCGTAAGAAATTTGTAATAAACTGTCTTTTTTTTATTTCAAGGTAATGTTGTCAGTTCGATTTATTATGTTTATGGTTGGTATTGTGGATATGGTGTAAGTATCACGACATAATCTTCCTATCAAGTGTCAAATTAATAATATAATATAATAATATATTAGAATAACATCCTAACCAACAAGAATGTATTTAAAATGTGTTATTTTAATGAGTTACCAACCTAACCTGTCATTGTCGAACTGACACCTATGTTGTCTGTCTGCATAAGACAAATACTAAATACTAAGGTTGAGACAGTGATGGTCCCTACCGATTTTTCGGTAGATGTACCGAATATTGCCGACCTTTCTACCGATCTAGCAAGAGTCAGGGTTACCATCACTGTGTGTATTAAAATAGGATCAGTTAGATCGGTAGAAAGGTCGGCAATATTCGGTAGAAGTTACCATCACTGGTTGAGACGCTCTATAATTAATATTTATACTTTCCCCAAGTAAAATACTATTACATGAAAAACAAGTTACAAATTAAGGGTGCGATTCTAAGCGGCTCTCGTAAGCTACGATTCTGAGAAGCTTACGTTATCTAGCAACGAGATGACGATTTTGGGAACTTTTACGGTTAATGACGCAGAAATGTCTTGAAGAGTGTAAATATAGATTTTGTAGGTTATAGTTTATATTTGTTATTGTTCTTGAGTGCAAATATGGATATGACTTTATAGCATGATTGATAGATCACAACAGATAGGGATTCGTCTGTATAGTGTGATAGAGTCGCTTCATTCCAAAAATTATATGCGCATTTTACGAAAGCAGTTAATCGATCGTGTAAATCCCTAACAGGCATTTTCAGCAAAAATTTAGGCGTTCAGAGCCTTATCCAGGTACTGGAAAACGTATTTATCGAAATAATATACATTTGAAGATTTTTTGAAATGCATATACCTATACCGTGTACATAATATCTTTGTTACAGGCCCTAACAACATGAAGTTTAGGGATATTTTCCATTATTTGGCAGCTACCAGAATAATATTGGTGCTAATAGCTTTGTTTTATTTAGCCATATATCAGCGAGTCGTAAGATCAGGGTCACAAGATCTGTCACATGACGGTGAGGGAATTTGCTGAGTGGATAAAATTTCCAGCAAATTGTGAATCAAAAAATTTTATGTAAGGGTAATTATGTTGTATGAAAACATTCTATAAGTAATTCTTCATTTTATTTTTAACTGTACTATTCAATCGATAGAACCCATAGGTATTTTATGAAGTGACTAATAATGTAATCTGCATGTTTCAATGCAGGTGATATTGGTTATCTCTTGCAACTATTGATTATTCACTCCAATTAGTAATTCCTCAGAAGCGTGCTTAATATTGAATTCAAATCTGTGCGCAATATTATCGGAATGATCTTATATTATATTGAAAATCCGTTGGAAGTATTTGGTAGAATTTTAAATTTATCATATAAATTTGACATCTTCAGTGTATTTACATAGTAAACTAAACATTCTCATGAGATATTCAAGAAATCTGCCACACTTTAGTGTCACAATATAGATAGGTGTAAAATAATGAGGAAATAATTTTCGTCCATCAGTCGATGAAATAATAAATGAAATGCCTTTGCTATAATTTACATATATCTCTCAAGTTTGTTTACTTTACTAAGTAAATACTTTTGCTTGTAGTCTTTCATTTATCTGCATATATATTCCTTTTCAAGTATTGTTTATATTCCAGGTGCTGTAATTACTTTTCTTTAATTTTACCATTATAATATACTTTTATAATAGTATAAATAAAAAAATATATTTGGCAATAAAATGTCCTTTACTTTTCAATATTTATACAAATCTTAACTTCAGAGTTCACATATTCCAGTTAAGTAACAACTGTCTTTTTTGAGCTATAATGTTAAGATTTAAAAGTAAACATTCATGTCAAGTATTAATATAATTATTCAAGTCCAATGTCTTCATTATTTTACAATATATATTGGTACATTTATTAAAATATTAATCAATAACTTTTTACATTCTTATCATTCTTTCGAGTTGAAAAAGTGCAAATTTCATCCTACTAAATATTACTCTCCCATTAAAAGTGCAAATAAACAGAACTTTGTGGCTCGACAACCAAATAAAAATTATTGTGACAAACAAAAATATTGAAACCAAGTGGCTTGTATTACAGGATTGGTCGATTTTCTAAATACAAAGTAATCTATATACTTCAACCATTCATATACTTTGCCCAGTGCTATTAGAACATGACGTTACGGTTTTGGGGCCTAAAACATTAAGCGTTCAATATGTTACATCATATTGATAAAATCTTTGCGGTTTGACAGGTAAATTTCCTTTCATAATCTTCAATGTAATATAAGTTTAACATCCTTTTTTTGATGTAGTTTTATCATTAGAAAATTTTATGAAAAATTTAACTTTAAATTGTGAACACGATACCATGATACACTTTTTCTATTCCGGTGCTATAAGTTCACTTTACGACACCCGTGTTGGTTGCATAAAGTATTACTTTATCGCACCCTAATTTTATTTTTTTGAAGTTGGTAGCAAAAAATGCAACCAAATCATATTGAAATGACAAAATATAAGTCTTTAACCTCGCCTAGCGGCTCGTTTTCTAAACTTGAACGCGTGCGCAAAAATCGTGTCTTAATATACTATTTTCAAACATTTAGTTTGTGTAAATTTCACATGCGTTATGTTGTATGGGCATTGTGTGTTTGTATTTTTTGTGTTTAGGTACTCTTGTAAGAAAAACAAGGTACATTTTATAGGAATAACTGTCCATGTTGGAGTTCTAGAAAAATCACATTTCATCATCCATAGATGTACCTAAAAAGGCATTTATCTGCATATTCACTATACACTATTTAATAAATAATTTTCCGTAAATTTTTTTAAAAAAAAAATATGTTAGCAATCGCTAAATTATATTTCAAACAATTTTCTTATTACTTAAAATTGTAAATTAAAATATTTTGGTATATATTGCAGAAATGATATGTCTGTTTGCATATTAAACATAAGGTTATGTAGATAAATAGCAAATTGTCATTTTAGTTGCTACGTTGCATTGCTGACATATTTCTCGTAGCTTGCGATTACCGAAGCCTTCGGATAGTATCACAGAATCCCACCCTAAATATTAAAAATAAAGCTACTAAATATTACGTTTCTACACCTACGTATACTTTATATACTATGTACACAGACTAAACAACCCAGACCGGCAACTACTTGAAAAAAAAAATATCCAAGATCTGCTATCTTTGTCACACATCAGTGAACTTGGTACGAAGATGGCGCTAGCAGCATATTGGCGCGAAATTTGAAATGAGCTTGTTTTTAGAATACGCTTATTAAACATACACAAAGTTACTAAAAGTATGGTAATAAATATTACTTACTGTAATAATTATAGCCATAGTTTGAGCATCTTATGTGTAATTTTGTGGTGTTACATATTAAATATGGTGTAAATATGTGATACGAAATATAAATATTAATCTTTTACTTACATGTATTATAACATCCCTCTTACGGTGACCTATTAGACACAATATACTACTCTATATAAGATTAAAAGAAATATAATAATCTAATAAGTGAAAACTGTCAAGGAAAACATAAGGATATAATAATAAAAGTTTTTATTGATACATATACTTATACAATAAAACATAATAAAATTAAATTACACAACCAGTAATGAGAAGACAATAATAATATACAAATCTTGTAATATAATATAATATGATGACTAAGAAATTTTGTAATATACATATTTAAAGCACAACTGTACAATATTTATACTCACTCGTCGAGATTTGCAGGAAACCTGTGCATTTTGTTAACTTCATCCTGCCCAAACCCGCACACTAAACACTTGGACACCATATTTGTATCAACATACCGGGTGGTGCAATAGTGTGTCGGCGGAGCTTAGTGTGAAAACTAATAACGCTGCAGCAATGAGACTTTACGTACGTATGTAGTATGCAACTGTGCATTTTCTAATTTTATTTACAAATATACAGGGTGTTCCAAATTTTCGCAACCACATTCAACTTTTTTATTTTAAATACATTGCTATACTTTCTAGATATTATAATGATAGCCATTCAAATTATCTTTGCAATGATATATGGATATGTGCACTTCAGACTGTTCGTTTTGATTTTATTGATAATATTGTTAAAATCTTGACAGTTGCAGCATCTAACATTTTAAGCTGTAGTCTGTAAATGGGTAGAATGCCTCACGTAACTCTTGTGTTACTAATTTATGGACTAACACGTTATTTGTTTTGAGGTTGAACAAAGTGAATAAATATACAGGGTGTTAAATATATCTAAGTTATCGATCTTTATTGGTTATTTTCTCGTTTTTTTTAAATCTAACCTATAATATTTTTATAAGTCAGCATATTCCTTGTAAAATCGCCTTTAAAATGGTACCAATAACTTAGTACTTATTTCTAGTATTTTCAAAGTTATAACCCTTTAATGGGATATACTCATGTGTATAATATGCAATATGTGGGGCATCTAATAGTTGGTTGGCCTTGGTTTAAAAAAAAAATGGCTGTACAACCAAACGTCAAATCTCTACTTCAAAAGTCCATAAAAAGTCGTTTTCTGTATTTTCTCTTTTCTGTAATTGCGTTTTGTTGTTATAAATTAAGTTCGGCTAGTGAATTATTAATTTCCGTTTGTTTGTTAGTAGTTGTTACGTGTTGTATTTACCTTGTTATCAGTTATATCGCTTTATTGACATTATTTCGCATTTAGATACCATAATAGTTTATTGTTGTTTTTGCTTTAAAATGAATTTTTCGAAAGAGGAGCTCATAGACATGGTATTTGCTCTTGGCACTAGCAACAGAAATCCATTTTTAGCATCAAGAACATATGCGATGGAATATCCCGACCGAAGAGCACCGGATAGTAAAACGTTTGAAAATTTGTTAATAAGGTTTCATCGAACGGGTTCAGTGAATTACGTCGAACATGAAAGAAGTAAGACTATGATTACAGAAGATAATGAAGTGATAGTCGTCCAGTCCATTGTGGAAAATCCGCACGTATCTACAAGGATAATTTCGAAACAACACGGGATAGAAGTCACTGCTGTAAAAAGGATTTTAAAAAAACATAAGTTTCACCCTTACAAAATTCAAAATCATCAAGGCTTATTACAAACGGACTTTGAAAGGAGACTAGTGTACTGTGAATGGCTACTTTTACAATTACGACACGATATAACTTTTCTAGATCATGTGCTTTTCACAGATGAAGCAACATTTGCTAATTGTGGAACCACAAACAGAAAAAATACCCATTATTATGACACTACAAACCCACATTTTGTTCAGCCCATTTTATATCAACAAAAATGGAGTGTTAACACATGGGGAGGCATCATAGGAAACACTATTATTGGTCCATTCTTTTTTGATAATACTTTAAATTGTGCAATCTACACAAATTTCCTACAAAATAATTTACCATTGCTATTAGAAGGTCTCCCAGATAACGTCATCAGGAGATTGTGGTACCAACATGATGGTGCACCAGCACATTATGGTGCTGCTGCAAGAGCACATTTAGATAGGGTATTCACCAATAAGTGGATTGGGAGAGGAAGTTTGATAAGCTGGCCACCACGATCACCAGATCTCACGCCTTGTGATTTCTTTCTGTGGCCAACTGTAAAAAACATTGTTTACGCAACACCTCCTACAACGGCAGAGAACATGCAGCAACGAATAAGAAACGCTTTTCTTCAATTAAGTGAGAATAACTTGAGAATGTAAGTCTGTCGATACAGAGACGGTTGAGAGCATGTGTAGAGCAGAATGGAAATATATTTGAACACATTTTAAATTAAGATTGTTTTATTATCGAAAATTTTCAAAATGTATTTCTAAAACTAATGATAAAGCATTTAAAAAACAGGTGTTTGTTAAAATTACTTTGTTTTATTTTCATGGCCAACCAATTATTAGATGCCCCGCATTTTGCATGTTATAAACATGAGTATATCCCATTAAAGGGTTATAACTTTGAAAATACTAGAAATAAGTACTATGTTTTTGGTACCATTTTAAAGGCGATTTTACAATATGCTGACTTATAAAAATATTATAGGTTAGATTTAAAAAAAACGAGAAAATAACCAATAAAGATCGATAACTTAGACACGACATATTTAACACCCTGTATATTTATTCACTTTGTTCAACCTCAAAACAAATAACGTGTTAGTCCATAAATTAGAGACACAAGAGTTACGTGAGGCATTCTACCCATTTACAGACTACAGCTTAAAATGTTAGATGCTGCAACTGTCAAGATTTTAACAATATTATCAATAAAATCAAAACGAACAGTCTGAAGTGCATATATCCATATATCATTGCAAAGATAATTTGAATGGCTATCATTATAATATCTAGAAAGTATAGCAATGTATTTAAAATAAAAAAGTTGAATGTGGTTGCGAAAATTTGGAACACCCTGTATATTTGTAAATAAAATTAGAAAATGCACAGTCGCATACTACATACGTACGTAAAGTCTCATTGCTGCAGCGTTATTAGTTTTCACACTAAGCTCCGCCGACACACTATTGCACCACCCGGTATAATTAATACGATGTACGACAAAGGATTGCAAAAATATGTCAAACGTGTCAAATTTGAAATGTAGTTTTGAATGACATATAACCACAGCATAACAAACATTTCAATTGACGCTAGCGCCATCTCATCTCCAAGTTCACTGAATCTGACAAAGATGGTAGAGTATTGAAATTTACTTTGCTAAACAAGGATGAGTACTCTGGATAAAATCTAGGATTAAGTTGCCGGTCTGGATTGTTTAGTCTGTGCTATGTATTTGACTATACTGTTTAGCAGGCAAGCATGTTGACAGATTTAAATTGTTTAGATGACAATTATAACAAACGTCAAAAGATAATTATGATAAATGTCAAAAGGTGCATGAATGCTATTACTTATAGAGGAAACGCGTTACATTCAATTGTACATGCTAGATTCATGACGACTCGTCTTAGTTTATGTTGCCGGGTCTATTTTTATTTGTCAGTGACATTTGATATAACCAACAACAAAAAATTATTCACAATACAATAACTATAATTTAGTATATTTAGTAATTGAAATGCTCTAAGACTTCAGTCTCTCTCAACTTCTGTATTTCATAAAAGATTTGTGATTTGTTTATTTATTATATTGATTTAGTTTATCGAAAAACCTTCAGTGTTTCATTAACGTATCCATAATAAATTTAAAATAACTAATACTTAGGCTATTCACATTAAATTTAACAGATGATTATATAAAAGTTTGTAAAACGTTAATTTATTAGTGGTATTCATTTGCATTTATTTAAATAAACATTAAGTAGTACAATGGCAAAAATTACAGTGATAAAAGTTCATGCTTATAAGCAACAATATGTTTTTTTTAATCCTCCCAGTCACATTTGTACTATCAGGACTTCATTTTAGCGGTCAAACCGTTGTAGATATCAATTCCAAATTTTGTATTTACGTGTATAATCTCCCTCTTGAGATCTGATTAGTTTTTCAGTAAAATCGGTAGACCGGAAATAGCAGTTTACTTCAGTGAAAAAAACGAATTTGGCCAATATGTCGTCAAATACTAAGTTTAAACAAATTTATAAAGAATCCGTATATACTTAGAATTAAAATTGGGAACAATTTTATTTAAAAAGTTTCTCTAAATTCCTACCGGAAGTAGGTCTTTTACTCTTATCAAAAATCGGATTTTTGCGAATATTTCACAAGTCAAGCTTTTTAGACAGGTACGTTACGGGTATAAAAGTATTTAAAACATACTTTACAATATCTTTTGTATAAAAAAAATTTCAAAATTCGGACCGGAAGTAACAGTTTTACTCTTACCGAATAGCGATTTTTTGCAAATATGTCGTAAATTATGCATTCTATATATATTTATTAAGAGTACAAAAGTATTTAGAGTTAGATTTGCAATATTTTTTGTATAGATGAAATTTCAAAATTCGGGCTGGAAGTAGCACTTTTACTCTTAGCGAGTAGCACTTTTTTTCGAATATCTTGCAAAGTATGCATTGTATAGAGATTTATTAAGAGAATGAAAGTACTTAGAATAGGATTTTGAATAAGTTTTGTATAAAAAAAATCTTAAAATTGTATAGTTTGAAACGCTCATACGAATAAGAAAGTCGTGTGGTGGCCACACCTCATTTTACTTTCTTGTACGTAGTATAAGGAAGTATTGTGATGATGAAAATTTTCGACCTCGAGATTTTTGCAGATGTCCACGTTTTGAGGTCCCCTGATACCAAAAAAGTGGTTTTTAAAAAATGTCTGTGTGTCTGTGTGTCTGTGTGTGTGTGTGTGTGTGTGTGTGTGTGTGTGTGTGTGTGTGTGTGTGTGTGTGTGTGTGTGTGTGTGTGTGTGTGTGACCACGATAGCGGTCAAACCGCTGCAGATATCAATTCCAAATTTTGTATTTATGAATATAATCTCCCTCTTGAGAACTGATTAGATTTTGAGCAAAATCGGCAGACCGGAAGTAGTAGTTTACTTCAGTGAAAAAATCGAATTTTGCAAATGTTTCGTCAATTACTAAGTTTAAACAAATTTATAAAGAATTCAAATGTACTCAAAATTAAATTTGAGAAAAATTGTTTTAATAAAGTTTTTCGAAATTCCT
Source organism: Amphimallon solstitiale (assembly GCA_963170755.1). Taxonomy (NCBI): domain Eukaryota; kingdom Metazoa; phylum Arthropoda; class Insecta; order Coleoptera; family Scarabaeidae; genus Amphimallon; species Amphimallon solstitiale. The sequence continues at coordinate 124,593,100 of OY720681.1, read as the reverse complement.
ACCGGAAGTAGGTCTTTTACTCTTATCGAAAATCAGTTTTTTGCGAATATCTCGCAAGTCATGCTTTCTAGGCAAGTACATTAAGAGTATAAAAGTATTTAGAACATACTTTTAAATATCTTTTGTATAAAAAAAATTTCAAAATTCAGACCGGAAGTACCACTTTTACTCTTATCGAATAGCGATTTTTTGCAAATATGTCGTAAATTATGCATTCTATATATATTTATGAAGAGTACAAAAGTATTTAGAGTTGGATTTGGAATATTTTTTGTATAAATGAAATTTCAAAATTCGGACCGGAAGTAACACTTTCATACGTATAAGAAAGTCGTGTGGTGGCCACACCTCATTTTTTTTATATCGACCTCAGTATGCCGTATAGTGTTCGCCCAAATTTCTGTTGTTACTGTAGAAAGTGCGTCTTGCCAGAAGAAGTAGAACTGTTTTTATACAATTTATATCAAAGCAAAAATAAACACGAAAATTATACACAACACACGGCTTTTTGACAGATATGATTTATCTGCCAACACCGAATTGAAATATTAGTTTAAGATGAGCGTTTACCTATCGAGAACTATGGCCCCATAAGGCATCGCCGTATTGCGTTTTTTAAATTTATTTTGTAATTTTAGAATCTCAAATTTGGGTTAGCGATGCAAAAGGCATAAATTTATAATGTCAAGGCCATTTTTTGTATTAATTTATTTTTTAAAAAAAGTTATGTTTTAGAAATAACCACAAAAATGCATACATTTGACAACTATTTACTAAGGCTGGTACACGAAACAAAAAAATGAGGTGAGGCCACCACACGACTTTCTTATACGTATGAAAGTGTTACTTCCGGTCCGAATTTTGAAATTTCATTTATACAAAAAATATTCCAAATCCAACTGTAAATACTTTTGTACTCTTCATAAATGTATATAGAATGCATAATTTACGACATATTTGCAAAAAATCGTTATTCGGTAAGAGTAAAAGTGATACTTCCGGTCAGAATTTTGAAATTTTTTTTATATAAAAGATATTGGAAATTAAGTTCTAAATACTTATGAATTCTTTATAAATTAGTCTAAACTTAGTAATTGACGAAATATTTGCAAATTTCGATGTTTTCACTGAAGTAAACTACTACTTCCGGTCTGCCGATTTTGCTCATAATCTAATCAGTTCTCAAGAGGGAGATTATATTCGTAAATACAAAATTTGGAATTGATATCTCCAGCGGTTTGACCGCTATCGTGGTCACACACACACAGAGAGAGAGAGAGAGAGAGACTTTTTTAAAAAACCACTTTTTTGGTATCAGGGGACTTCAAAACGTGGACATCTGCAAAAATCTCGAGGTCGAAAATTTTCATCATCACAATACTTCCTTATACTACGTATAAGAAAGTAAAACAACCTCTACGCGCCAGCTGCACATTTGATGAACGATATAAAATTAAATTTATATACGAGAGGGTATTTTTATGTTATCTACCTAGCCATGAAACAAAAGAGTGACGATGTCAAACAAATTATTGAAAAATTGCTGTCATTGTTAGAAGCACGATACACTTATACCGGTATGCTAACTTTAGCTGTCAATGACGTCATTGAGGAGCAAGTCAGATCGACAGTTCTCATTTTTGACACAGTTTTAAGTTGTTTTATCGTTTTTTTAAAATTATATTCCATTTAATATGCCTAGTTGTGTTATATACGGTTGTCGTGAATGCAATCGAAGAAGTAGAGATAGTCAGATTAAATATTAGAGGTTTCCCAAGGAAGGGACGATACGAAATGTGTGGTTAATTGAGTGTAAAAGGCAGGATTTAATAAATTTGAAGAATAATATTTCCTGAAATCTGATTTTATCATTGTTCATAATAAAAAAATCAACTTATTGTAGCATGTATCTGTTCCGTTCATTTTAAGCAATCATGTTTTCATTACATCACTCCAACTCCAACAAGAATTACTGCAATTTTCCAGTAAATCATACAGAGATTTAAATTCTGATGCAGTTCCCAGATTTAAAGAAAAGACAGTTGAAAATCATTAAAAAGCAAGAAATAGATGCTTTAATAAAACATACACAGATGATCAAAGTAATTAAGATCGGGCAGTAAAATGTGTGAAACATCGACATAGACTGATTTTGAAGCTTTTAAAGTGTCCGATGCTTACTGACCACCTATGAAAGTGAATTATTTGATTTAGTACCTTTTCCAAGACTGTTTAGTACCTTTTCCAAGACTGTCACATTAAGAGCAACACATTTGTACATCTGCGAACATTCATACAGTATTTTGTGGTATTCTATACATTGTAGCAACATACGTAGTGTTTATGCTTATTAAGAATTTTTAATTTATTGTGAACTATTTCAGGCTGCTTTTCGTTAACGCAAGGAGTGAGAATAGTATTTGGATTTTAATTTTATACAGAATTGTATAGCATTTTCTTTAATAGTTTTAAAAGCATTGACTCGAACAGAATTGAAATAAACTTCTTAAGCTATCAAAGTCGTTTTTTATATTAGCTACCATAATTAGAATTCGTACCTTCTACAAACATTTATCCTTAACTCTTATGGTATCTTTCTTAAGCAACATATAATACATTATCTGCATTTTATAAACATTTGTATTCTGTTCAAATATAGTATTTTTATCAAACACAAAAACAATCTTATAAAATTTCTTCAAATTAAAAATTTTGTTATGCATGATAATGATAAAATTTAAGTTTGACAATTTTATTTTAACTTAATATTATTAGGTAAAATTTTGAAATACGTGACTACTACAATTGTTTAATCTAGAATCAAGATTAATTTATGGCTTGAAGTTAGTTTTATGTATTTCAGTGGGTAATTTATAATTATTGAAAACATACTTGTAAAATATGTATATTAAACATAACAACTCCAGCGAAGTTGTATTTGCTTCATTCAAATGTTGGTTTATCTTCTCTTCCATTACCCAAGACCCTTCTATTAAAAGTGATGTAGCTGTACATTACCAATATCGAATACATCAGAACTATGCGATTAACTAAATAGTATTTACATGTGTGCAAAAGAAAACATTATATGCTTCAAAATATATGTTAAATAAATATCTATATTTACATTTTGGAAATGATTTTATTCACTAAATGAAACATTTATTTATACTTCAATTACAATTTTCAGTTTATATTTACACAGATCATTAATGCATAGCCTCTCGATAACATAGTCTAACAATGAACTCACAAAATAAACTGTTTTGCATTGTGTATTGAAAATGTAATTCAAACACATACAAAAAAAAGTTAAAACATCTTAGTAGTTATGATTGCATTCAAAAATATCACTTTGCCTGAGTACTTCAATAATTGCTTATATTATTAATTTGTGGAAATACCATTTTTCAAATTTATTAAATCCTGCCTTTTACACGCAATTAACCATACATTTCGTACCGTCTCTTCTTTGGGAAACTTGTAATATTTAATGTGGCTATCTCTACTTTTTCGACTGTAATTACGGCATCCGTATACAGCACAACCTGGCATATTAAATAGAGTATTACTTAAAAAAACGATAAAACAACTTGAAACTGCGTCAAAATGTAGCCATGATGTAGCCCATATGAGAACTGTCAATCTGACTTGCTCCTCAATGACGTCATTGACAACTAAAGTGAGCATACCGGTATAAGTGTATCGTGGTTAGAAGTACATGTGCTAAGTTGTGTTTAGTTTATGCTGTGTATAGAGATTTGAGACGGTCCATTTCTCGATAAAATTAGTGAAACTGAAGTTGAACATCTTAGCGTAATAAAGTTCCTGACACAGGAAGGCAATGGTCCAAAAGCAATTCATGAAAGAATGGTTGCTGTATATGGGGAAGATACACCATCTTATTTCTAAGTAAAATATTGGATCAATGATCACCCAAAGTCCGGACGACCCCTTGAAGCTCGAACTGAAAACATTGTGCGAAAAGTCGAAAATTTGGTACTGAAAGATCGGCTTGTAAAAATCTCTGTCATTGCCAATGAAGTCTGTATATCTGAAACAAGTGTTCTCAAAATTTTGCATGACGATTTGGGTATGAAGGTGTTTGCACGGTGGATACCCAGATTGCTTACACCTGAACGAAAACTGTCCAGAAAAGAAGTTTCTTAAGAAAATTTGGTCAAGTTGGAGAGGGACAAAACATTTTTATTTCGAATTATTACCGTGGATGAGACTTGGGTATATTACTGGGACCCTCCTACTATACAAGAATCCATGCAGTGGGTTCATAAGCTCTCCATCACCAAAAAAGGCCAAGACACAATTTTCTGGAAAAAAAATAATGTCAACTGTTTTCTGGGATGCTGAAGGAGTTTTGCTTATTGAATATATGCCGAGAGGGTCTACCATAAATGGAGAGGCCTACGGAACACAATTAAAAATTTAAAAACTGCTCTATAGGAAAAACGCCCGTATTCTTATCCACAAAAAACTTGTTGCTGCGCGACAATTGTCGGGTTAATAAGGCAAACAAACTTCAGCAGATAATCAATGACTGGGGTTTATAGAGTTAAGGCATCCACCTTATAGCCCCAACCTAGCTCTGTCAGACTTCTTATTCAAAAATTTAAAAAAGCATCTCAGAGGAAAGCCTTTTGCTTCTGATGAAGAACTCAAAGAAGCTGTTGAAGAATATTTTGCGGGACTACCGAAGCAATTTTTTTCTGAGGGTATGGGGCAACTGGAAAAAAGATGGAATAAGTGTATTAGTGTAGAAGGGAGTTATGTAGAAAAATAAAGAAAATTTGTTCTCTTATGCGGTTTTTTACACGGCTAGGTAGATAACATAAAAATACGCCCTCGTAATTATATTATCCCCACTTTACGGTATCTCTACCGGTCCTAGCGAAGACGCAAATCTATCGGAATCGGTCGGCTATTGCAGACTTAAATCCGAGTGACAGTTTGTAATTAAAAAGAAATGTCATATATAATATTCGAGTGTATAATAATATAACAGTTATGGGCAAGCGAAAATTGGCTTATTATAAAACATAAGAAGTAACTATGCAAATCGTATGCAAAATCAAAATACGAGGTAAGTAATTTTTAGTCTAAGATTTTATTTACATTATTTTGATATTTGTTAATTCCATTTACTTTAACTAAGTGCATAATACCAATATGCGAGTAGATTTCAGAATTTAAATATTTGACGATTCATTTTATGTATATATTAAGATTTTCAACCCACGACAGAATCTGTGAATAAAACCGAAGAGTTGTGATCGAAACCGAATATCGTCTAGCTCCACCTACTCACACCCCCTTGCGTCTACCCGTCCTGCTAGTAATATAAGTTGCACAAGTTTCTATTTGTTGGTAAACGCCCCTCTTAAGAAAGAAATTTAATATTGAAACGGAAATTATGTGTTTATTTGCCATGAATACGTATATTACGATCAATTTATACATTTTCTATTTAAATTATAGAAATGGAAGCCCTCATACATAATTTAACAAAGTAACTTTTTTAGTTTCTCTAATACAGTTATAACAACATGTAAACGTCATCAATGACATACAATTGAATATAACGCGTCTTATACCACGCGATCATTTAAATTCTAAATTACAGCAGGCGGGATTTTTTACTTTCTTATACGTAGTATAAGGAAGTATTGTGATGATGAAAATTTTCGACCTCGAGATTTTTGCAGATGTCCACGTTTTCAAGTCCACTGATACCGAAAAAGTGGTTTTTAAAAAATGTCTGTGTGTCTGCTGTGTGTGTGTGTCTGTCTCTCTCTCTGTGTGTGTGTGACCACGATAGCGGTCAAACCGCTGTAGATATCAATTCCAAATTTTGTATTTACGTGTCTAATCTCCCTCTTGAGATCTGATTAGTTTTTCAGTAAAATCGGTAGACCGGAAGTAGCAGTTTACTTCAGCGAAAAAATCGAATTTTGCCAATATTTCGTCAACTACTAAGTTTAAACAAATTTATAAAGAATTCATATATACTTAAAATTAAAATTGAGAAAAATCTTATTTGAAAAGTTTTTCGAAATTCCTACCGGAAATAGGTCCTTTACTCTTATTGAAAATCAGTTTTTTGCGAATATTTCGCAAGTCATGCTTTTTAGACAGGTACGCTACGAATATAAAAGTATTTAGAACTTAATTTCCAATATCTTTTGTATAAAAAAAATTTCAAAATTCGGACCGGAAGTATCACTTTTACTCTTACCGAATAACGATTTTTTGCAAATATGTCGTAAATTATGCATTCTATGTATATTTATGAAGAGTACAAAAGTATTTAGAGTTGGATTTGGAATATCTTTTGTATAAATGAAATTTCAAAATTCGGACCGGAAGTAACACTTTCATACGTATAAGAAAGTCGTCTGGTGGCCACACCTCATTTTTTTATTAGGTTGTCCAGAACGTCAATTATTGATTAATTGAAATTTGCGGTTATGTTATACCACGGTTATACTTTGTGACATTTGTGAATCTTATGTGTAATCGATTTAAATTTAATGGAAATGAAAGCATTACAAGATAAATTAGTTTTATTGTTCTCCCCCTGTTGCAATGCAACTGTTAACCCTCCGTTTCATATTTTCAAAAGCATTTGCCAGCATCTGAACGGTTATAGCGTTACATGCATTAGAAATTGCCTCTTGTAGTTGTTCAAGATTTTGTGGGTTATTTTTGTAAACTGTGTTTTTCAGATACGGATAAATGAAATAATCAAAAATCGTTAAGTCCGGACTGCGAGGCGGAAATTCAATGACTCGATTATCATAAAACTCGCGAATTCGAGCCATACTTTCCCATGTTTTGTGAGCTGTTGCATTGTCCTGTTGGAAATACCCATGTAAAAGTTCGTCATCATGAAGATTTTGTAAACACGGTTCAAGTAAATTATTTCGATATCTCTCAGCATTTATCGTTCCTTCAAAAAACACAGGTCCAAATATACGCCTTCTAGAAACCGCTAGCCAAACACCAATTTTCTGCGGATGGAGAGGCGATTGAATACTCATGAGGATTCTCCGAAGACCAAATACGCATATTTTGTTTGTTTATATAGCCGGATAGGTGAAACCATGCTTCGTCAGAAAAAAATGTTAAATCCAAAGTATTGTTATTTAAATTATTCAAAAACCACTGACAGTATTCTATTCGTACAGGAAAATCTCGACGGAATAGCTCTTGAACGACGTTAATCTTATAGGGATAAAGATTTAAATTTTCTTTTAAAATTTTTTGACAAGTTCCATATGAAAGGTTTATTTCTTGGGCTAATCTGCGAAGAGATTTTTTGGGAGACTGTTCCATTCTTTCTGCAACATCTGCCACAATCTCAGGAGTCCTTTTTTTTGGGCGCGCCACTACCAGCTTTCCTACCTACAGTTCCAACATTACGAAATTTCGCCACATGTGTAAATTTCTTGGACTAATTTTTGATAATCCGCAGGATAATTAGGGAAGGCATTTTGAAAATCATTGATGCAGTGCGGTACTGAATATGTCCATTCACCATTCTCTTGTGGTTCGGCGTTTTTAAAATAACTTTCAGTAAGAAAAATCTTATGTTCTAAATCAAACATTTTGAAACGTCACTTTGACAATTCAAATTGTAAATTAGTACTTATATACCAACTTAATTTAAATTTCACAAACTGCTCTAATTTAGAATTTAAATGATCGCGCGGTATTACTTCAAAGGTAAAATTTTGCAACATCCCAAATTTGACACTATTTTAATTTAGTGGAGCATATCGGTTGCGAAAACGACACAATCTGAATATTACTCCCTCCGTCCGAAAATATGGTATACATTTTGTAATTTATTTTTGTCCGGATTTATGGTATACATTTACAATTTTCATTAAGTACTAGAGTATTAAACATAATTACAAATAAAATTTAATTGATGAGGGATCGAGCTTTGTCTATGGTTTCTTGGGAACACACTAAACTAGATGGTAAGCATCCTTCACGCCGAAGCTTGGCCTTATTGATATGGGGAATCTTATACGAATTTCCTCCTTCAATCAACATAGTTGATTCCATACAGCTCTGCAATGTTAGAAAAACATTGTCAAGGGTCTCTCTGTCTAGATTGTCAAAGGCTTTTTTAACACATTCGATCAATTCATCAATTTTGTGAATAGGGCATGTGTAAAATAATTTTTCATGAAATGACGTTTTAACTCTATTGACGTTTTTGACACAAACAAATCGGACATCAGCCAACTATGTATTATAGTTGTTTACCTAGCATAAGAACTGCCAAATAAGTATATTTAATTATAGTTCGTTACTAATGTCTCATTAATTTTCAAAAAAATTTCAAATGTATACCATATTTTCGGACGGAGGGAGTATTATTTATGACAGAATGTAGTACCTTTTATTAATACATTATTTAAAACGACTGACAAAAATTAAATTCGTCAAATGCAACATACATATGTCCTTCTTCTATTAATATTAAAGGCAAAGCAAAATTCTTTGTAATTTATAATAAATGAAAGCTTTCAGAAAAACATTGGAAGAAAAGCGCAGTGGTTCAAATTCAAGATGGCAAAAATTCTCTGGGCATCACGTAAAATGAATTTATGTAAACATGCAAAAGAGGTATATTACAAACTTCTTCAGATGTTATTTTCTCAGAAAGTAGCAAAAAGCAGCTGCTGAAAGCCTGAAATTTACAGGGTTAATAGATATTACAGGGATGATATATGCCAAATATGAACTTTATAGCTACTCGTAGATGGATAGTAAAAGCCTATCTAAATTCACATTTTCTCAAAATTGATTTTTTGCCCGCCCTAAACACGCGGCGTGTCGGTTAAGTTAGGCAAATCTTGTCAGTCTTTGCAGTTGACTAGCTATTTCTCAATCACTTTCCTTTATGTATACGCAATGAAACCCTGAAAACAACGTATAGAGGATCTTTGCCAAGCGATAGGACCACGTATCCGCTTAACAAGTATCGCCTGATGCAGATTTTGAACTGTCGCATATGTGACAACCATAAATATATTAAGCAAATGCAGATTTTATTACGGTATGCAAAGAAAACCACTTTTATCATTCTTGCCCATATATATTGGGAGACAATAGTATGCATCGCCAAAAAAGAAATCGATTACAAGAATAAATGCAATGCTGGATGAATTGGGTTGAACAATGCGAAGAAAACAGGCATTTGCCTACTTTAAAAGAAGAAGGAAAAACCAAAACTAATTCGGAACTTGCATATTATTCGTTCAGATTATTTTACATAATATATAACTAAGTATACCTGAAATTAATGTGGTGTAACAAGAGTTTTTTATTTATGCTAGTCCTGAATGACGCTGCTGCTAAGGTGGTAACTATAAAAAGTTACTATTAAAATGATCGTTTGAATGATCAGAAGTAAACGTAAACGCGCAATCTAATTGGTTGCTATATGTAAAATAATTCCTAATAAATATAAATAATATAGTAGAATCCTTTTAGTAACCGATATACCCAGAGTACGAACTACAGTCGACGCTACAAATGGACATCCACCGTAATAATTTCGGAACAAAGGAATTAAAATAATTATTAATTAATATTTAAAGATATATAGTTTCTATTATACTAATACTACTACTACATGAAAAACATTTACTAATAGAGTATCATAAATGTAGTTATTAAATATTACTTTCCTATACATACAGGTTGTGTCAACTCCGTGGGGAAGGCCGTTGTGACTTTACGAGAAAAGATATTTCAAAACAGTGTTCTTCCTAAAATAGCCATTCATTAGGGGTACCTTTCAAATTTGCTTCGTATTATAAATAGTGGTCCATAACTTGGAGGCTGACCATAGTTACACTTTTTTAATGGTATAGCCTTATATTATTACATTTTTGTATTCCCCGTATATTTCTTAGTCAAACAGTATTAAGATAATATAAGATTAGATTGAAAGTTTTTGATTTATTACCATTTTTCTAAAAAAAATCAATGTTTTCAAAAAAATTATAAATCTTGAAAACGACGTACCAGATGGCCACAATTTTTGGTAGTTATGTTCATAATAAAAGGACAAGCATGTTTCATATTTTTCAACAACTAATTACATACGCAGAAAACTGGAAAATTACATAACACATTTTTGTCTCTAAAAGTCAGTTTCTCAAATGGAGCATCCTGTATATCGCTTCATTTTTGAATTACCTACTAAATTTAAGACCAAAAACATACAAGACGTTATTTTTTAAAAGTGACCATTAATGAGCATTGTCATTTTTTGATATAACTTTACCAGCTTTATGTCTTATTTGAATACGGTTATTTTGGTAGCAGAGGAATGTCAAAGAAATTATTTATCAGCCCAGAGAGTTTACAAGCAGTGGTAATTACCCTGGAAGAAGATTCCCAGGACATGTCCCTCTTGAAGAGTAATGGACAGTTTCATGATTACTTGTTCAAAACCACGAAAACCTAAATGATATATGATGAATGCCAATTATAACTTCTTGAAGTACGAGGTAGGCGCCATAAATTCTCGGCCTGATATACAAAAAAGAAACTTGAAACAATATAAGAATTTTTATTTTTCAATGTAATCTCCCCTAATTTCCGTCATCACAATACTTCCCTATACTACGTATTAGAAAGTAATTCTGACTGCCGCATTCTGCCACACGCCACTCGAGATTAAACTTGTCAGAAAGCAGTGGCGACCGAGTGGCGCCACGCCACATTTATAACATGTCACCACTGCCACTCCATGTCGATGCGCTCTGTCGCATCTGATTTCACTCGTTTAAAAATTGCAACATGCCACATACATACCATTTTGGTGCACGCCTCGACTTAGGAATAAAACCGCTTCCATATATCTTTTCTCATAATGGCATAATCGGCCTTCCCTACGTTGATAACTCACTGTTGTTATTAAATATAGTAGAGTCGTTTTGGCAACCGATACGGCCAAAGTACGAATTAAAGAGGACGATTCAATACCAATACAAATTTCGATCAGCCGGAAAATTCAATAAAATTAAAATGATTAATTAATCTTTCAGGATATATACCTTCTCATAGTAAAATACTATTACATGAAAACCAGTTACCAATTAAATATTTTTTCTACATCTATATTTTATATAACAATTGGCTATACTGTTTAGGGGGCAAGCATTGTTGTCAAATTTAAAATGTTTAGATGACAATTATAAGAAACGTCAAAAGGTAATTATGACAAATATCAGGTGTATGAGTATTATTATTTACGACAGTCCTGACACGGCTTTTGTAGGTTATATTACTTGCCAGTTAAAATTTTGCAACAACTCAAATTTGACGCCATTTTAATTTAGTGGCGCATGTCGGTTGCGAAAGCGACTCAACTATACTTGGCTATTGTTTGGCAAGCAAGCACTGATGACAAATTTGTGCTTTTGGGATGACAACTATAGCAAACGTCAAAAGCTGTATGAATATTATTATTTATTACAGTTCTGGTTTGTAGGTTATATTATTTAACAAGTAGTATTTCGTAACATCTCAAATTTGCCGCCATTTTTACTTACACTTTTACTTATTGGTGCATGTGTCTGTTGCTACGAGTCTACCTTACATGTTTTCATTTCATGTCAACCGATTTGTAAGCAAGTAGATTGACGCGAGAATTCGAATATCATGGGTGTCTGTATTGACTTATTGACTTACACATTACGGGTTAGAAATTTTCGTGTTATTAAATTGGCAACTTGGAAACGTCTACATTCATTTCTTCTACTGTCAATGCCGTGCTTAAATATTTAATTTACAACATAAATATCATTTCATAATCATATATCATATAATAATCATATGTGTAACTATAACATTGCAAATATGATGAAATAGCATTGATAACCTGTAATTTCGAATTCGTATTATGTTAAAGTTGATTACTCTATGCCGATAATTTTCAAAATCACTGCAAAAAAAATTAAACTGAGTTTATGGGGGGTCCTAATGTGAAATTTGACAAAGAATAAGTTAATACATGCATGTGTAGAAATATTTCTCATGAATGTGTTCTATTAGTTACTTGTTTATTGTAATATAATTTATTAAATTAGGTTCTAGTTATTTACTGCTTGCTTTATAACCGCCTCTCCTAACTGTTGGTTTTGCTGAAATATGTTTCACTACTTGGGCGAATACGGAAACGCTAAAACTGAAATCGCACCTTAGGTGCATAATGATGAATCATGCTGATGGCGTCCCAGATTACTATTATATCTATCATTTATACATACGTATGTGTGTGAGTGTGTGTTTGCCCTGTCAATTGCTAATGAATATTTTTCGGCGATAAGCAGGAAGAATATACATATATTCAAATAATTCTTAATTGAATATTCCTACTAAAGAATTGGAAGTTCTAAAGTATACTGTAACTGATGATCCAGGAAACAAGCAGGGGCCTAAAATATGTCCTAACAATAACATAACCCTTCATGCATGCATACGTTCTACGCTCGATACCTATGAATAAAAATTGAATAAAGGCGGGGAATATACAGTCTACACTAACACTACATAACAAACAAAACGCGTATTGGACGATTTGCCACCGAACAATTTCATTATAATATTTTCCACACCAATCATATAAAATGTTTAACAATTTGTTTCAAGGCATAATACACTTAAGAGTGGCGTTTACCAACAAATAGAAACTTATGCAACTTATATACTAGCGGGACGGGTAGACGCAAGGGGGTGTGAGTAGGCGGAGATAGACGATATTTGGTTCTGTCACAGCGCTTCGGTTTTATTCACAGATTCTGTCATAGATAAAGGAATACTATAGATGGGAAACATAATGTATGAAGAATGAGTAATTACGGAACTGTTGATGTTTTATAATAAGCCAATTTTCGCTTGCCCATAACTGTTATATTATTATACACTCGAATATTATAGGTATATATGACATTTAAATACCAGTGACAGTTTGTAATTAAACTGTCACTCGCATTTAAGTCTGCAGTAGCCGACCGATTCCGATAGATTTTCGTCTTCGCTAGGACCGGTAGAGATACCGTAACGTGGGGATAGACGACGCGAAAAACCTCGTGTAAAATGTGTGTGACAATGTTTAAAGTTTTTTATCCTTATATCGTACATCAAATGTGCTGCTGGCGCGTAGAGGTCGTTTTTTTTCTTATGTGTACCAGCCTTAGTTAGTAGACATTAATCAAATTCATGCATTTTAGTGGTTATTTCTAAAACACATAACTTTCTTAAGAAAATAAATTAGTACAAAAACTGACCTTGACATTATAAATTTATGCCTTTTGCATCAAAAACCCAAATTTGAGATTCTAAAATTACAAAATGAGTTTAAAAAACGCGAAACGCCGATGCCTTAATTTTCGATAGGTAAACGACATTAATCTAATCAATATAAATGCAAATAAATTCATTAATAACAATTTGCCAAAAATGTGTTTAAAATCTATATCAAGCTTCTTTAAATGGTGTGTACATTTCCTTTCATATTTAAATAGATTTTGATGAACTTCAAACACTTTATTATGAGCAGCCGCAGTAAAATATATGCTAATAGTGTAACTGATGTAGACATGATGAACAAAGTTTATATATAGACAGCAGAATCATTTTAACAGGACATGCGTCGATGAATTAAAATCAGATCAAATTTGAGAAATCATATATATATATATAAAGAAAAGAAATATTGCGGATCATAGAATAATCAAGTACAGAATTTAATGGGGTAACTCCGCTGAAAATGCAACTGCGGACACGTGTTTCGAATTACTTGGTTCTCCTCAGCGCAGTGTAGCCAAGGAATAGGAACATCACTTTATAGTCATATGATCATTCTTACATGCAACTATAACCACGCCAATATTATGAAATAGTATTAATAACGTGGAATCTGCAATTCACTTTCACTAATCTTGCTTAGTTTATGTTGATAATTTTAAAAATCACTGCTAGAAAACCTTTTAAACCGCGCTTATGCGATTTTATTGTCAAATTTGACAATTAATTTGATTACTGTGTCTTACATACAGGGTTAGTTAAAAGTATGGAGACGGCGATTTATTGTCGTTAATATTCATTTTAGAGAATTATGTTCAATATAAAAGTTTGTTAGGATATTTTGATCTACATTTGAGAATATTTGTTTTTTTTTTCTTCAATTGTTTTTTAGTTACGCCTGTCCGCGCAGTTTTTTTAAATGGGAACTAGTGAATTTTACTCTACCATTCGATAGAGAATTTTTTTCTCTTTACAATAATATTTGTTTTTTTTAAATTCATTTTAATAACTTTTACAAGAAAAATTAAACAAATTAATAACAAAGTAAATTAAAGTAAGTGTTCAAATTGTCGTCCATTAGTAATTTGACAATGACCCAATCGATTTACAAAACCCCGAACAGAGTTCTGTAAAAAATCTCAGGGAATTTCTTGTATCGTTCTGGTAATTCGGATTTGTAAATATTCGACGTTATCGGGCTTATCTTCGTAAACTTTGTTTTTTACGTATCCCCAAAGAAAAAAATCTAAAGGACTTAAATCTGGCGAACGGGCTGGCCATTCAATAGTTCCTCGTCTTCCAATCCATCTGTGGGGAAAAACGTTGTCAAGATATTGACGAACATTTACACCATAATGTGGTGGGGCGCCATCTTGCTGGAACCAGATACTGTCATTGGGCCGGTGTTCATTGTTTTCATGTGGATAGAGCGTAGCACAAGCAGGTATTACTTTATTTTGCAATAACTGCAAATACAGACCCGAAGTTAAATTGCCATTGATGAAAAAGGGACCGATAATATGACCGCCAAGAATGCCAATCCAAACATTAACCTTTTGGGGGTACTGCGTATGGTGCTCCAAAAACCAAAAGGGATTTTCCGATGACCAGTATCTGCAGTTATGTCTGTTTACTTCACCGGTAAGGCAAAAAGTAGCTTCGTCAGAAAAAAGAATATTGTTGACAAAATTTTCATTATTATTGCAAATATTTAACATTTCTTCAGAAAATTGTAATCTCCTATCAAAATCATCTTCCGTTAACTCGTGTACAAGGTGTACCTTATAAGGTTTATACTTTTCACTTTTTAAAAATGACACGATCGATGACTGCGAAATATTGAAATTGGCCGCTAATTGATTGGTTGTTAAATGATGATCTTCAGATACAGCCAATAAAATATCCAGTTTGTTATCGTCGCTTTTTGCTGTTCTAGGTCTACTACTCCTTGGCAAATCTTTAACGCTACCAGTTTGTTCAAAGCGTCTTAAAGTTTTACCAACAACGGATTTAGAAATTGGATTTCTATTTGGATGCGTATCATTAAATAAATTACAAACGTCTTGTAAACTTCTGCGTCTATCTCCATAACCCAACATCATAAGTATTTCAATTCGTTCATGTTCACTTAAACTCGCCATTGTTAATATTAACAGCAACAAATTGCATAAATGAATTATTTCTGTCAAAGATTTGACGTACACAATAACCACTGATAAAATTATGTCGCTCAAGTTTGTTTATCGCATCGCTTCTGTCTATCTGCGATGTACCGAACATCTGTGAAACACTTGAATCGGCCTTTTCTTATAAAAAAGTTATTAAAATGAATTTTAAAAAAACAAAAAAAATATTATTGTAAAGAGAAAAAATTCTCTATCGAATGATAGAGTAAAATTTACTAGTTCCCATTTAAAAAAACTGGCGTAACTAAAAAACAATTGAAGAAAAAAAAAATCAAATATTCTCAGATGTAGATCAAAATATCCTAACAAACTTTTATATTGAACATAATTCTCTAAAATGAATATTAACAACAATAAATCGCCGTCTCCATACTTTTAACTAACCCTGTATATACCTTTATACGTAAAACGTATATGTATATATGCATGTGTTTGAGATACACACATACATTAAGTGCCATTGTCGATAATCGAACGCACAGGCACCGGTGTTTCGACCTATGAGGTCTCATCAGTGTGCGTGGAGATTCTCGACAATAGCTTCAAGACTTAAATCGCTGCCTATGTCATTTTTGCATGTTAAATGTAGTGAGAGTATCACAGCGACATCTAACACCCAAAAGATGACACGGAAAAAAGCATTTAATTTGAATCCAAGCAGGGGTGGAAAAAATGTAAATCATCAACTCTACATGCAAGAATTAAATATTTGAATTGCTCATAACAATAAGCACAAGTATATCTAAATTTCGAGTATTTTAAGAGACTGAACTACCTCATTATCAAGGCAAAATATATCTGCATGTGATAAGACATGTATTCTCCTCTTTAAAAATGTTCTTCTGGTATACGTCTAACAGAACGCATATGGGACAAGATTGAGGGATTTTGCCATGTCCACCACAGATCCCATATTCTATGAAATATGGTATTGCAAGAGATTGACTGGTTATTGGAATTCATCATGATGCATCGATGATTGTGTAAATAACTTGAAATGATGAACGCATTATTCATAACAAAACCGAAGTGTTTGTTGTTAATTTATGACTTCTGTCATATGCTAATTATGTATTGTAATGTCACTAAATAGTTACTAAATAGTTTCACTATCACTAGAAGGCAAAATGACTGCAGACACAGCCTCAAACAATATTGTTGTTTTACGATATTGTTACACTTTATAAATATTACAATTCTTGAATACCTGTTAACTCATAAATCTTCAAATTTACGAATAAACTCGCGATATCTAAACTTGTACAGATGCTGATTCAATGCTTCCGCTATTACCATGATTCTATTGGGTGTCTGTAATTGACCTACGGCTTGCAATTAAGAACTTTTCATGTTATTAAGTAAAAAACTTGGAAGTGTCTTTCTTCATTCGTTCTTCGATGATAAAACGCCCCTAAATATTTAATTTAAAAACTAAACATCACTTTATAGTCATATGATCATTCTTACATGCAACTATAACCACGTCAATATTATGAAATAGTATTAATAACG
The DNA here is from genome assembly GCA_963170755.1 of Amphimallon solstitiale. NCBI lineage: Eukaryota > Metazoa > Arthropoda > Insecta > Coleoptera > Scarabaeidae > Amphimallon > Amphimallon solstitiale. Next base: position 124,576,049 of record OY720681.1, on the reverse strand, counting down.
TGGAATCTGGAATTCATATTATGTTAAACTTGCTTAGTTTATGTTGATAATTTTAAAAATCACAGCTAGAAAACCTTTTGAACCGCGCTTATGAGATTCTATTATCAAATTTGACAATTAATTTGAATCCAAGCAGGGGTGGAAAAAATGTAAAACGTAAAAATTGCTAAAATGCAAATAGCGGCAGCCTAGATCAATTACCTGTGACCAATTTCTATCTCTCTTAGTTGTAGCAAAAATTACACATTATCAAGATATAACATATACAATATATTATTATACCGGGTGTTTCGGAATTGCACGGCACTATTGTAGGTACTTGTTCTTCAGCATAAAATAAACAAAAAAGTCCATATAAACATGTCTCAAATTAATTTATTACTCAGATATTGGAACATAATGATTTTTATTTAACAATACAACATCCAAAAAAACTGTTTAAAGCAGCCACCGTTTTGTTGAATGCAGCATTCAACACGACAAATTCATGTTCTTTAGCACATCGTATAGCATCAGGATGATTCTTGATACTTGCTGCGGCTTCCACGAAGCGATTACTAAACTCTGATGAATCCCGATCTCCTGATCTAACGGCGTTAGATCGGTAGTTTAATAATCGCATCGTGGAAGCCTCAGCAACTATTAAGGATCATCCTGATGCTATACGAAGTGCCAAAGAAGAATGAATTTGTCATGCTGAATGCTGCATTCAACAAAACGGTGGCCACTTTAAACAGTTCCTTTGGATGTTGTATTGTTAAATAAATATCTTTATACTCCCATATCTTAGTAATAAATTAATTTGAGACATATGTTTATATGGACTTTTTTATTTATTTAATGTTGGAGAACAAGTACCACGCGATCATTTAAATTCTAAATTACAGCGGCGGGATTTTTTTTATTAGGTTGTCCAGAATGTCAATTATTGATTAAATTAACATTTTGAAACGTCACTTTGACAATTCAAATTGTAAATTAGTACTTATATACCAACTTAATTTAAATTTCACAGCCTGCTCTAATTTAGAATTTAAATGATCGCGCGGTACCTACAATAGTGCCGTGCAATTCCGAAACAGCCTATATACATATATGGATGTTGCAAAACTTACCTGCAAAAACCACTGCATAACTGTCATAATAATATTCATGCATGTTTTCACATTATTTATGATTGTTATCCAAACACTACAAATTTGTCAAAATTGTTTGCCTAGTAAGCAGAATAGCCTAGGCATATTAAATAAAATATAGGTATGCAAAGGATATATTCATTATATTCAATACATAAAGGGCTTGCATCTAATCGAATTAATATTCTGAAGCTATACATTCTTAAATATTACATCTTCAGTGGACGTCAATTTATAGTGGCACTGAATTATCGTCTATAGTTCATCCTTTGGCCGCGCCCGTTGCTTAAACGATTTTAGTGTACTATCAAAGGCTATCATATCAAAAATAAGTATTATCGCTATCTAAATAGGAAAAGTACCATTTATGTAATGAATATTTAGTAGCTAAATGCAAACTTAGTGTGGCACATCTATGTTACTGTATTCACTGCTAATAGAAATGGAGTAATTAATAGAAAATACCTGTTGTTACATCTAGTGTATATCCTGTTCTTTCCAAAATTTTCTTTATTTTTTCTTCGTCAGGTCCTTTCACAGGTGGTGGTGCTGGAGCTGTTGCACCTTGACTTGATCCTGCTCTACTTTTTTGCCGATATGTTTTCATAACACCACAAAGATATGCTGACTTGTTAGATACATGTTCCAAGTTTGAATCAAGGAACTGTCCAAGAACATTTAGAGCTCCATCAACAGGAAATTCTTTTAAGGCATCAAGTGCTCTTTCATCCAGATCAACATGTGCTAATTTGCCAGTCTTGTAAATTTCATCTAATTTGGCAGCCACTTTTTCATCTAATCCATATTCTATTAATTTATGATAGTCTTCAGTTCTCTCTGCTTCTGTATCTTCAATCTTCATTGATTCTTCTACCTCACCATTACCCTCTGCCATAGCTGTAAATAGTCAAGTCACAATGACCAAGAAAGTAATGCTCTATTTCAATAAGAACAAATGTTTATTAACTTAAAGGTAATATTTACTGTGTATATCGCAGACATATCTTGTACATTAATGTATCTTTGAAATTAATATTAAAACAATCAGCATAAATTTCCCTATAAATATATCTAAATATACTTCGAAATTAATAGAAGATCGACAAAAATTGATTGCCATATCTTTTTTTCAGACAGTAATGAAAACATTTGCAAATTTAACTTGGAATAGGCATCTATTCGAATGTTCAAACAAAAAACAAACATATTAGACAAAAATGAAATTCAGTATTTCTTATTTCTATTCCGAAATCGTACTTACGTTAAACGTAAAGAATATTTAAAATTTTAATCCACATGTGATACTATTTTTTAGTCAAAAATGTGACGGTTGCATTTGATTAATAAGTATTCCCGCCAATTTAGTTGATAAGGTCGTTCACTTGCGCAGTAGAAACACCAATCTAAAGAGCCGGTACTTCTTTTATAATCATAAAGAACAGGTTATTTGAAAACTTATGTTTATTATACAATAAAGGTGATATACAAGTTAAATAAATTAGTATCCTATATAAACTAAACACAACAATAAAACTAATCTAAACTTGTAGTCGATATGTGGGATTTGCTGAATTTATTGCAAAGGCCAATGTGAGTGGATAAATACCAGTAGTCTGTGCATGATTGTCGTGTAGAAATTTAATGTACATACCTAGTATTATACTTTAAAATTAAAATTTTGCATTAAAAATGGCTGCCGCAGCACCAATAGTTAACGTCAACATGACCAACACCGTCCAACACGTACGGGGTTTACACACAGACGCGCACGGCTTTTAGCCTCGAACCCAATGCATAATTTGCCGGCAATAGAGTGAGAAAAAAGAATTCAAAAAGAACCCGAAACCTATTCCTTGCCAATTGTTCCAATGAAGGCGAATTGTCTTTTATGTGTGTAAAAGCTATGCGAGATAACACATTAACATCTATTTCTGGCATAAATGTACGTTTTTATATTTTTAAATAATATTGTGAATGTATAAAAATTACTAATCACTGAAAACCATAAACTCAGATGTTTGGTGCTGTAATTTTATCCAACAGAAGGAACGTTGAGGTACCTACCACTCAGTTATGTATTTATAGATTCGGCATTCACTTAATACACTTTAACAAACACAACAAACATATTTACGAATAATAATAGAATACAATATTAACAAAATTAGAATAATGAATTAAATAATTGATTTAAATATGTTTAAAACTTAAACAAATAAACACTTAAAACTTAAAATTTACAAATAACTATGTAAAATTATAACGATTTGATGTAGTACCGACTCCCGCGGCGTAATGCAATGTGCACTGTGCAGAATCCGTTGTTTTGCAAGCCGTCTCGTCGGCGCGTCACTTGCATTCAGGTTGTTAACTGCCAGTGGACATGCGCTCTTCTTAACTCGCTCCTTGCAAACCAGTCTGGTATGTTAGACATTCTTTCCTACGTATACATATATACGTACATATTTTGCTTTTAACGACTAGGGCGGTAAGTTATTTCATACATACATATCAATTCTCATACATACGTCTATACCATTTCCTTTCCCGTTGGTAAACTTTAGACATATGTTTTACAAATATAGCTCCATTCATTCACAAAAATTAGTTATGTACACTTTCCTAGAGAGCAATAAGTTTATATTTTTTTGATCAACATTTTTACCTACTTATAGCTTTCAAATATTCACCTCTTAATTTTAAATAAGATAACTGGAAGTTGCGTCCAAATTCTGTGAAAATTAACACTTGTTTTACTTCTGCCATGTCAAAAATCGCTTCTCCCTATTAAATATTATAAAAAAACATATACTGGAGACGCGTTAAGTTCAGTGCACGTCATCGATGACGTTTACATGTTGTCATAACTGTATTAGAGAAACTAAAAAAGTTACTTTGTTAAATTATGCTTGAGGGCATTTATTTCATTAGCTTAAATAGAAGATTTATAAATTGATCGTAATATACGCATTCATGGCAAATAAACACAGAATTTCCTTTTCATCCGGCAACATATACATGGCGAGTCGTCATGGATCTAGTATGACGTGCAACTGAATGTAACGCGTTTCCACCATACCCTACGAGTAAAGAATAGAACAGGAGAGAGCATAACGTGGTGTGGAAATAGGTATTTTTTAGACGGAGTTACCCTTTTCGGTAGGTCAGTTATGTCCGGTTATGTCAAAAATGACATTTTAGTGTTTCTATAATGGTCAATTGTGTGGCTTGTGGTCGTTCTAAAACGGCAAGAACAAAGAATATTAATTTTTCTCTTCATCGGTAAGTTATTTCATTGGCATTCAACATAGGCCTAATAATTTAAAAAGAGGTATTTTAAATAAATTGTCATATATCTGACATGTCTAATTATGTGTTCAGTGTCGTAACATATATGTCCAAGTCATTTAATATTTGTCATATTTTTGACGCAGATTTCATTTAAACCCGTTTATAATATATTAAAAAGAAGAAAAGAATTGAAAACATAATACACTCACGATATTTCTTTAATTATTTTTGGACTAACAACCTATTCTAAATGATTATCGAGAACACAGGAAGTGTACATATACCCTCTACAAAATATTTATGCACGCCTAGGCATTGCGGCGGCCATATTTAGTTACCAAATTTGGACAAATATTATTATTAAGGAGACTCTCTCCTGTTCTATTCTTTACTCGTAGACCATACCTATGGTGGAAACTTATAGCTACTATATTTAGAACAGCTGACTCGTCGGCCATTTTGGAGATAAATGTCAGTCATATTACGTACTTATTTTTAATTATTATTATATATTCTGGGTATTTCTTAAATGTACGACTATTGTAAAAAATTATACCTACATTATTTCACGTCCTAAACCGGCTTAATAAAGTCAATTATTCGAAGTTCTATTCAACATTTGCTATTACCATACATATTTACCGCCTTAAAATTATCTCCAAAATGGCGGACGAGTCAGCTATGCTTTATATCCCGATAATGACCTCGGATATTAACAATTTAATTTATGACTTATGACATAGAATTAATGAATTATTTCAAATAAAAATTTACTACAGTTTACGCTTTAAAACCTAAAACAAACTGTGCAAAGTAATACAATGAATTTGTCGTTTTACAGTGGAGAATTAAATAGAAACAACTTTACAAAGTGGGATGCTTAGATTATATCCAGTAGCCGGCGCGATGATAGCGACGCGGCGAGTCGACTAGTCTAGCTGTCACACCCGCCCGTTTAGTTTCAGTTTAATCGTCTTACGTTGCAGGTCGCTCGCTTTCTATCGCACTGATACGATAATTTGTTGTTTGAACAACCCTCCCAAAATGACTCAGCCAGGTACCAGTGGTAAGAGAAGTAAAACATACCATTATCACAATGAGTGGGAAGATGATTTTTTTTTGTTATGGTGAAGGAGGAATGTGTTTGTCTCATATGTAACTCAGTGTGGCACTACCAAAAAAAGCAAACGTGGACAGACATTTTAAAACCATGCACTTAAAATGCGCTACAGACTTTTCAATCGGCACTGAACTTCGAAAATTTAAAGTGCATGAATTAAAGTCGAATTTACATTTACAGCAATCGTTATTTACGAGACCAGGCACCAAAGCTAAAGCAGTAACATTGGCGTCGTTTAAAATTACAGAAGTTTTGATAAAGCGAAAAAAATCATTCGAAGATGGAGAATTGATAAAAGAAGCTTTCTGTAAAGCGGGAGAAGTGCTTTTCCACGATTTTAAAAACAAATCTGAAATAATGTCAATAAATAATATTTCTTTGTCGCGTAACACTGTGATGCGACGGACTGAAGCTATGAATAATAATTTGGAGGATTTATTAAATGACGATTTAAAAGCTTGTAAGTTCCTATCACTTCAACTTGATGAATCCACGGATATTAGTGACATTGCACAGTTATGCATTTTTTGTGAGAATGGTTTTCGAAGATATGACTTCAAAAGAAGAGTTATTAACTATAATTCCATTGAAAAGACAAACGAGAGGCCAAGATATCTACAATTCATTTAAAAACTTTATTGATAAGACAGGATTTCCAATATATAAATTGGTCTCTATTACAACAGATGGAGCTCCAGCAATGGTCGGGAATCGAATTGGTTTTATTGCCTTGCGCAATAATGATGAGGAAATTCCCAGTTTTACCAGCTATCATTGCATTATCCATCAACAGGTATTGTGTTCAAAAATACTAAAGCCTAATGATATAATGCAAATCGTCAATTCAATTCGTTCAAGAAGTCTTCAGAGACAACAATTTCGGGCGCTTTTGGAAGAAACTGAATCAGAGTAGGGAGATCTCTTATTGCACACAGACGTGAGGTGGCTAAGCCGTGGTGCTTTTTTAAAAAGATTTCGTATTCTGTTACCAGAAATAAAAAAATTTCTACAAATGAAAGGAGAGCACATTACTGAATTGGAAGGTGAGAAATGGCTCATGAAACTAGCTTTTCTCTGCGATATCACTGCAAAACTTACCGATTTAAACCTAAATCTACAAGGAAAGAATAAACGTTTAACAGACATGATGAGCGCGATTAAAACTTTTAAAGAAACGATAAAAAGGTATGCGTCTCAATTAAGAAAACATGAATTGAGAAACTTCAAAACCATGGAGGAAGAGTGCATTCATAATCCAAACCGAGACTTCGAAGATTTCGCCGAACACTTAGATGTTTTGTTTGAAGAATTTGGAAGAAGATTCGCTAACTTAATTAGGTTGGAAGAAATACTCAATTTTATGATATTTCCATTTAATGAAAATGTCAACATTGATGGAGTATCTGAAAAAATAGGACATTTAATAGACACCACATCAGTCACGGTCGAGGAAGAAATTATTAAATTAAGATGCGATATATTTCTTAAATCCAGAGCATCTAGCGATACTGATTTTTGGAAATTAATTTCTGAGGAAACGTTTCCAAATATTTACAAATTGATTTTGTATTTGAAATCATACTTTGGATCGACGTATCTTTGCGAATCTGCTTTTTCAACCATGAACGCCAAAAAAACCAAACATCGGTCGCGTTTAACAGATGAACATTTAATTTCGTGTTTACGCATTGCAATAAGCTCATACCAGCCACAATATGATAAACTTGTCGCAGATATACAGTGCCAAATTTCAACTAAACGAAGTGAATAGGATGGTCAATTTTTGATATATGAATACTTTGACTATTTTCGTCAGTAAATTTTTATTTTGTAAATATGAATATTAAGTTTTTTTATAAAAATTAGATAATTTACCATTATTTCTTGTTACCGAAAATAAATATATAAACATGTACGTTACGTTAATTTAGCTCTGCCATTGGTAGACCGCCTTCGATTTTTTTAAATGTGGAGTAGACCACGGATCCCAAAAGTTTGGCCACCCCTGCTTTATATAGTAGTTGTATGGAAACTGGAAACGCGTTACATTCAATTGTACGTCATACTAGATCCATGACGTCTCGTCTTGTTTATGTTGCCGGGTCTACTTTTATTTCTGTCAGTGACATTTGATATAACCAAGGAAAATATTCATTCACAATACAATAACTATAACGTAATATATTTTGTAATTGAAATGCTCAGCCTTTCTCAACTTATTTTATATTGATTTAGATTGTCGAAAAACCATTAATGTTTCATAACGTATCCATAATAAAATTTAAAATAACCAATGCGCTATTCTCATTAATCAGATGATTATAGAAAAGTTTGTAAAACGCTTCGACTGTTTACAGAAACCTTTCGGCATTATATTCAAACGACGCAAATAGATAATATACAGGATGTACAGTTCTAAGAAGAACTGTTTTTATACAATTTATATCAAAGCAAAAATAAACATACAAATTTGATAGGCAAAATATAAACAACACACGGCTTTTTGACAGATATAATTTATCTGACAACACCGAATTGAACTATTAGTCTATTAAAAATATATAAGACAGAAATTTAATATTGAAACGGAAAGTATGTGTTTATTTGCCATGAATGTGTATATTACGACCAATTTATACATTTTCTATTTAAACTAATTAAACAAAAACCCTCAAATATAATTTAACAAAATACCTTTTTTAGGTTCACTAATACAGTTATGACAAAATGTAAATGTCATCAAGGACGTTCAACTGAATATAACGCGTCTCCTCTATACCTAGTTGTTTGAGTTTCAGCTCACTTATTATTATGTATACCTACTTATACAATAATCCAATTAATTATAAATTATCTGAAAATAATATACCTGGATATTTGATATCTCCCAAACTACTTAAAATAGAGAATAGGTAGGTACCTATATTTTAAGCTTGCTATACATCTATGAATTTCTAGTTCATTTAAAAGTTCTTATAACTAATTTATTTGCTCATGTCGACTGCTAAAGCGATTTTACTATACGGTTGAAATTTAATGCGTGAAATACTAAATATCAAATTACTATTTGTAATTTTACATTTATGGATTGCTGGTAGGTATACTTAAATTATACCGCGAGATGAAAAATTATATTAATAAAGGTTTGCCACGGAATGTAAAACGTCTGTCTTAAGTTATATCATACTGACAAATATTAATGACGTTTTACATTCGATGGCAAACCTTTATCAATATAATTTTTGATCTCACGGTATAAGGTAGCCCATGGTAACGGTAGATTTTAAGAACATTATTTTGAAACTATGCATAATGAACTGGCTCAGCTTGTCCCCACACAAGTGCGAGAACAGATAAGAGAACCCCACGTTTCCCTCACGGCTGGACACAATGGATTAGAAAGCACATATAACAGGGTCGCCTACTACTACTTGAAGAATTACCTAACATGCCAGAAATACAAGGTGTGTAGCCTGAAGCCCACCGGTCTGCTACGGACTCCAAAGGTTGGAGGTAATCTCGATAGATCTCTTTGATCCACTGCCCATAGACCCGGAAGATTTTCGCTGGATATTTATTATTGAAGACACTGCTTCCCGCTTAGTCGAACTCTTTGCCTTAAAATCAGCCACTGCCGAGGAATACGCCCGCATCTTAATCGACAACATTTCCCTCTGCTACAAATTCCCAAGGCAGGTAATTAGTGACAATGGTGCCCAATTCACCAGTTCCCCCATGCAACACGTCATGCATGTGCTCCAGTTGGGTCGGCACCTAACTCCCATGTATTATCCAGCCGCCAACACGGTAGAAAGCAGGAACCGAGAGTCCAGAACAAACACGACCACTGGCGACCCGAAATTCCGGTGATACGCTTCGCCATGAACAGCACCATCTGTCAGAGAATCGGCTGTAGTGTCGCCTACCTAGCCTTCGGTCGCGAGCTATGAACCTTAGACGAAGTACTGCACGACGTCTGTCAGGTGCTCCAGAGTGACAGTTTCGTTTCTGCTATTACCCCACACTTACTCCAGATGACCACTGCCTTCTATCAGGCCAAGGAATTATACGAAAAAGAGCAAGACCGCCGCAAGATATACGCCGACCATTCCCGTCGCCCGGCTCCTACCTATGAACCTAGAGACTTGTTGCTCTTAACGGCCAAGCTGGCGCTGATGTGTTGATTTACAGCGATCCGATTATTGATTAATATGTATGTGCTGTAAGTCTGCTTGTATTTCGTAAAACCCTAATCTGCAATGTATGTTCTTATTTTTTCAAATTGTGGCTTTCCCGTGCTTTCTATTTAAATTTAAAAGTATGGTGCCTTTTATCAATTTCACCTAATATGATTTGGACTTATACTCTTTATGTTTTTAATTATTCTTTCTATAATCTTATTCCCTATATAAGACTTTCTTGAGAAGATTCCTTTATCTAGTTGTTTAATTATTTAGCTAATAATATTTTATTGTCTTATACCAACGGTAATTAACTGATGTCAGGGCTCATGGAAGTGTATTGTCGCGTGGGTGGCTATCCACTGCTTATATAAACATACAATAAATGGCACATTAGAGAAATAATGTAAACAGCGCGCAGTTACTGAATAGCATTATTCATATGATGAACTGCAACATCTGTTTACGTCCGAGAATGAGAGCAAAAAAAAGTCCATTTAACTCGTAAATTTCCTATCTTCATCGGCGTAGATAGGAGCGCGAGGGGTTTTTAAAATTTATTATATTTCGTAAGATAATTAAAGTACGGAAAGTTTACTCGATTTGAACTACAAAATAAACAAATAATAACGTATTTTGTATTTTATAGATCATCACATACTTGTTATCCAGTTATATAAATAAAATTAATAGTATATTATGACACTATACTCCATTCAGTCTAAGAATAAAGCATTGGAAAAGATAGGGCTTAAAATAAACGTTTGTGATTGGTTGAAATCGAGTGTACATTTACACCGGCAAAATAATCGCATTTTGCTCGTTCTGTCAAAAATTTGTTTACTGACAGTTTTGTTCAAAGATTTTGTCGATTTCCGTATTTTACATAGTTATTTGTTGTTAATATTCTTAAAAAATAGTTCTTCTTAGAACTCGCAAGTGAAATATTCATTTGTTAAGGTATTTTATCAATTTCGTTATTTCGTAATCGCTAATATTCTATAGTACGGCGGAAGCATTTTACCAGGTCCTTCAAAAAATCGTAAAGGGAAACACATAAGATCTGGACAAAGGCAAATGGCTTATAATGTGTACATTAAGCATAAAGACAATATGTCTAAAACAGCTGCAGTCAATCAAACAGCAGAGGAAGTGGGTATTAATAGGAATACAATGTACTGCATTATTAAAGAAATGGAATTATATGGAGTTCCAATTTCTCCTCCAAGAAAAAGAAATTATCGTCATACTTACAATAAATTGGATGAAGCACAAAAAAGTACAATTAGACGACATGTGCATTCCTTTTTCTTGAGGAATGACTTACCAACTTGTACAAAAATGTACGTAAATGTCAAAATATAATGATATCAGATATGTATATCCCTGCTATCCATCTGACAGTAAACATATGTTTTACTTGTTTTCAAAATAAAAAATTCATCGTGTGTAAACTGTGCTCAAATTGTAGCGCCATCTACTTTATTCTTAGACTGAATGGAGTATAGTGCATAATCAAGCTTTTAAAGCACGAGTAACGAGTTTAAAGCCACGACGCGAAGCGGAGTGGCTTTAACGTTACGAGTGCTTTAAAAGCTAATTATGCACTGTGTCATACGATATTTTTTAGTATAAATGCAACAATAATAAATCAATAATTCCAATACATATTATCGAGTGACATGTACCTATATGTCATTTGACATTTCCTGACATTTCAATGGACTATTAAACGCTTGGGATTGGCTGTTACCAAGCAACCTTTATACGCACGCCGTGCGATAAAGGCCCGATTATGCACGCTTATGGGTGTGTTTTGGTTGGTTTATGATGCATGCATACTAAAAACACTTTTTAATAATGGAATTTATTGTTGGACGATTTGTAGGTCTAATATAAACTCAAAATTATTAATTGAGATTCTTTCATGTTAACGTTCTTTAAGTAAATAAACATACATGTTTCGGACTACTTTGAGTCCTTTTACTTTCTTATACGTAGTATAAGGAAGTATTGTGATGATGAAAATTTTCGACCTCGAGATTTTTGCAGATGTCCACGTTTTGAGGTCCCCTGATACCAAAAAAGTGGTTTTTAAAAAATGTCTGTGTGTCTGTGTGTGTGTGTGTGTGTGTGTGTGTGTGACCACGATAGCAGTCAAACCGCTGTAGATATCAATTCCAACTTTTGTATTTACGAATATAATCTCCCTCTTGAGAACTGATTAGATTTTGAGCAAAATCGCCAGACCGGAAGTAGTAGTTTACTTCAGTGAAAAAATCGAATTTTGCAAATATTTCGTCAATTACTAAGTTTAAACAAATTTATAAAGGATTCAAATGTACTCAAAATTAAATTTGAGAAAAATTGTGTTAATAAAGTTTTTCGAAATTCCTACCGGAAGTAGGTCTTTTACTCTTATCGAAAATCAGTTTTTTGCGAATATCTCGCAAGTCATGCTTTCTAGGCAGGTACATTACGAGTATAAAAGTATTTAGAATGTACTTTTAAACATCTTTTGTATAAAAAAAATTTCAAAATTCAGACCGGAAGTACCACTTTTACTCTTATCGAATAGCGATTTTTTGCAAATATGTCGTAAATTATGCATTCTATATATATTTATGAAGAGTACAAAAGTATTTAGAGTTAGATTTGGAATATTTTTTGTATAAATGAAATTTCAAAATTCGGACCGGAAGTAACACTTTCATACGTATAAGAAAGTCGTGTGGTGGCCACACCTCATTTTTTCAATGTTTATCCCACAGAAGTCTATATGATAATGTGAAATTAGACATTACACAATATTAATTAAGTGCATTATTGTTTAACACTTGGACATTTGGATTTACATTTTAAGGTAATACTATATTTTTTTTAATCAACGCAGGTTTAGTGCTTTAACATACACCTCTCTCGTTATGCTGCACTGACGAAACCAAACAAGGTAGAAACATATATGTCTGCAGCTACATACACATCTTAACACATACATAACATAGTTGCATCGTTTATTGTTTATGTATTTTTCAAAATGTACATGTCTTAAGTAAACTTAGACCATTTGATGGGACTGCATGAGTAATACCGATTGTCCTATGCTTATTTGCTTACACTTTCATTTATACATGACTGATTTTACATTCTATTTTGTCATATTATCAACAACTCTACTCGTAATTCTTTTAATTACATAGTTGCATCGTTATTATTTATTTAAGTACATTAATTGAACAGTTTATGGTACACCTAGACCTTTTAATGGAATTGCATGAGTAATACCGATTGTCCTATGCTTATTCCTTACATTTTCATTCACACACATTTGATTTACATTCTATATTTGTCAATGTTTTCTAAATGACAACCAGTTGTCATATTGTTATTATTTTTTGCTCATCATTATGCCACTACTACCAAGAAGATATTCATTTTTCAATACATTTGTATATTTGGCAAAGAATTTTAATTTATATATACAGGGTGCGTCATTAGTAGCCGCTTCTTCGATTGCTCTTTTGTGTTTTAAGTAAAAGAAAAAACACTTAGTGGTAGATACATTATTGCTTGTGATGCATATTGTAAAAATACTTCCGGTTTCACCAGAAATGCACGGAACTTAATTTTTTTAAATGACTCACCCTATATATTTTTGGATTTTCTTGTACTGCTTTAAATTGTCTGTTCAACTGTTTTATCTTTTTCAAAATTTCGACAATAGTTTTTGAGTTATTAATTTTTTTTGAAAATGTTTGACCAAAACACGTATTCAGAAAAAAATCATTTTCACATTGTTTTTAAAAGTAAAATTATTGACTTTGGTGGTGCTTGTAGCCAAGGAAATTCTGCATCATTTGGTAAAGTTGTACTCGACAATACCTCAAAAAACTTTGTTTTTTCAAAGCCTACTTCCTGAAATTTTCACATACCAAAAACTTATTTTTTTTAAATGGAACACCCAGTATTTTATTGAGGCATTTTGTTCCTTTTTTTATTCTCTTTCATTTTTGTTAACAATGCGGTCAATTAAAGAACTACGGGCGCTGTTCTATGCACCCAAATATTCGTCCAATAAGGGCTGGAATGCGGCTGACTGTCTGAGTCAACTGTTAAAGAAAGTCGGTATACATTTATGTCAAACCTATAAAAGCATCACTATTAAGTTATCATCCTAATGAATTATTCTCATGAAGAGTTAATAGATATGATTGACGTTTTGAGTGATTCTGAAAGAAATTATTTGCTAGCATCCAGACTTTATACACAGCGATCCCTGGTAGCCAGAAACCTTCGAAAGTATAAAGGAACGGTTTGAGTGAACAGAAAGTATTGAATATGAAAGAAAGAGCGGAAAAAGCAATAACTGGTGAGAATAAGACGTTTATGGTACTTGCGAGTGTAGTCGAACACCCCTATACTAGTACTACGAAAATTAGTCGTCAGTTAGATGTAGGTAAGTCAAATTTGAGAATCCAGAATAATGAGGAAATATGAATTTCACCCGTAGCATATTCATACACAGGGTTAGATGAAAGAAATTTTCAGAATCGCTTACATTTTTGTCGATTGGCAGTAGATAAATTATCCTGGCTTTCTCAATTTTCTGTTGTTTGCCAACGAAGCCACTTTATATTAAAATGTATACGTTCATCGTCATAATTTCCGTTATAACACATAAAAAAACCCACTTTATCACACCTGAAAACTTACAAAATCTTTGGTCATTACAACTGTAGGGAGGAATAGTGGGTAGTTACATAATTGGACCTTATTTCTTTGATGAAAATGTTAATGGAGGAGAGTATCTTCGCTATCTACGGACGGATTTTCAAAACTTTTTGAAGACATCTTCAAATATGTGATTAACATAGCCTTTATTTTATTTCGATGTTAACCAACAGTGTCAAAAATGAAATACTGCAACTGGACATTGCCGGAAATAAAAAAATTGAAATGCGATGCTCTTCATTCTGTAAAATTATTACTTTTGGGGTAGTTGGATTTAACATTTACTTTGTTTGACAGTTGACTAAGGAAGTCGGGCGCCATTCCTGCCTTCCATTGGTTGAACGAATATTTTGGTGCGTAGAACAACAGCGCTCGTAGTTCTTTAATTGACCGCTCATTGCTGCTATAGTTATTATCTCAGAAATTACAAAAGTTAGGTATAGGACATTGTTAACAAAAATGAAAGAGAATAAAAAAAGGAACAAAATGCCTCAATAAAATACTGGGTGTTCTATTTAAAAAAAATAAGTTTTTGGTATGTGAAAATTTCAAGAAGTAGGCTTTGAAAAAACAAAGTTATTTGAGGTATTGTCGAGTGCAACTTTACCAAATGATGCAGAATTTTCTTGGCTACAAGCATCACCAAGGTTAATGTTTTTACTTTTAAAAACAATGTGAACATGATTTTTTTCTGAGCACGTGTTTTGGTCAAATATTTTCAAAAAAAATTAATAACTCAAAAACTATTGGCTAAATTTTGAAAGAGAAAAATCAGTTGAACAGACAATTTAAAGCAATACAAGAAAATCCAAAAATATATAGAGTGAGTCATTTAAGGAAATTAAGTTTCGTGCATTTCCGGTAAAACCGGAAGTGCGTCAGAGCTTAAAGTATTTTTACAATATGCGCCAAAAGCAACCATAGATCTTCCACTAATTGTCTTTTCTTTTACTTAAAACACAAAAGAGCAATCGAAGAAGCGGCTACTAATGACTCACCCTGTATATATGTAATAAAACAAAAAGGAATTGCGGGAATGCGGTCTGTATTATATTGAAACTCAATCGTTCACACTCAATATTTCGATATGTATTTCATATCATCATCAGGAGTAAAGGCTACAATGAACACAAATTGATAAAAATTACAACAAAAACTCTAATAATTTAAAATAATGTCTTTTAAAAGAAGAACAAAATAAAAAAAACTTACAACATAGAGTCAGTCACTGGCAACTAATCAAAACAGAAAGATTACAAAATTTACATATCACCTCGTCTTTATACATCTTAAAACTACATATATATAAAACTAACGTTCGAAACGGAATGAAAAGCAACGAATTTGTCAGGATCATAACAAACAATTTTTTCTTTCTTTTTTCTACAATACTAATAAAAATAAGCGAAACCTGAAGGAGAAGAAAAAAACAAAAAAGAGAGGAAACCAACGAACAAACACAGAAAAACAAAAATTAACATAATATAATTGTATTAAAGATTTAAAATATTGATATAAATTACACTGAGTTTATCCGTATCCGACTTGTAATTAATACTTTGAATTTATTAATGATTGTGATTTTGTAATTGTCATTTACTTGATCGCATTTAGGGCAATTGTAATTTGAATGAAAAATATTGTCCGTGCATTACTGCCTTTATTGGCATATTTTGCCTCTGTGTGGAAAGCAAGCAGTGCGCTCTGGATAGGTATAGGTGGATTTGATTTACTTCCAAGAGTTTTATTTAAAATTTGTATCACATAAGCCTAGGCTTGATATACATCAATGAAATCGGTAAAAGAAGCAGGTTTCAAAAAGTTGTTGTGCATATCACCTATTGAAACCAAAAGTTTATATTTCCTGTTATTCCGGAAGCAATGGCGGTCTTCAGGATAGAGGATAAACAACTAGATATTAAATTATTTAATTCTTCTCTTTAAAGTTTGTGTTTAGTTTTACACTATAATCTATGCGCGATTCGCTCACCCGACTTAACGTAAACACCTGAATAACATGGATGTTACAAATTAAGGATGGGGTATGTGTAAAAATCGCGTTACGTTTTACAATTCGCAATTTATTGACCAATTTTATTGCCATTGAATTTCAATGAACCTACATTATAGGTATTCTTAATATTTTAGTATTTTATATAACCTGTACATTACTGTTTCCAAAATTCAAGCTATTATAACTTGCAAAAATATCTATGTTCTGTGTCTAACATTGCAATGTAGGCATTTTATGTTTCGGATCCAAGCAATTGACAAATGATATTCCAACTATTAAAATGCTTCAACACGTACAAAAAGTCTATATGGGCTTCAACTGGGATAGCAAGTTAGGTCTTCAAATTCTTTTAGGTGTAATAACCAACATGTTGACACATCATTGTTAGCTTGATTCTTCTCTTTGTAAAAAACAGATTTTTTTCTTGTATTTTGCTATATGTTTCTAGAATATTGTTTTAGAATTTTCCGAAGTTTTTCCTCAAAACTTTTGACTTCCAAAACTATCTCTTCCAATGTTCTAGATTTTTCTCCATTTTTTTTAAATGCCCCAATAGCTTTTGGCCCATTCGTACTAAGCTATCAGTAGATCCTCCTGTTCCATTTGTTCTAAACTTTTAATAACATTTTCTGCTCCTTTATTTTTAAATTCTCCATTTTCTAGAGTTTTTTAGAAATTCATCAATTTTCCAAAATTTACCCAGTTTGTTCTAGACTTCTAGTAAAAAATGTTCTGCATTGCTCCTAGTTTGTATTAATTAAAGACTAAAAGGTACCAAAAAAACAGAAAAAGGCACTTAAAAAAAGTTTCGTTTTATAAATCAATCTTGACAATTGAGCACTTGTGAATTTTAAACAATTAATTATCACAAAAATATATATGATTTATTTCATAAACTAAATGTACATTTCGTTTGCCAAGCAAACATTATCGGTAGTATAGTTTATGAAATAAATCATATATATTTTTGTGAAACGAGTTTTTCTTTCTAATTAATTAATTCGTTTTATAAAATGATGTAATTATTATTGGATCAATGGTTTTCGAGATTAGTAGTTTTCTTTATATAAATTTGTTTAGAAATGTATATTTGTTGAAAATGGTCCTGTTATTAGTTAGCTACACTAATTTTTGTGTTGTTTATCTAATTTATATGCCTTTTGTCAAAATTTTATGCCTTCTATTTTTTGGTACCTTTTAGTCCAGTCTTAGACTATTAATAGATCTCGAAATCGCAATTAAATGATGGTTTTGCTTCTAGAACTCTCTTCTACACGTTCTGCCTATTGACATTTTAAATAAGTCACTTTCAGTTCGAACAACTTTTACTTTTTTTGTTGTCATTGTAATTTATTTCTTTTACACATTTATTTATTCATATAGTTTATTTAGTTAATTATTCAATTACTTATTTCACATTTGCGAAACTGAGTTGACCTTCGGATGATGAAAATGGGATCAAATTTGACCCCAACTCCCATTATTCTGTAATATCTTGCAACGTTTTTTGAACATGGGTCTGAATAATTTTCTTCTTTTTGGTACCTAGCTAAGAAAACTTGTGTTGGCACAAATAAATTTTCTTTTGTTCCACTGAATAATTTATCATATCATATTTATTTGAAGATAAAGTGGAAATGCTTCTAATTTTTTTTGGAGTGCAGAAGGAATGCTATGCAGGCAGCAGAAGTTTATGCCGAACGTTTTCCAGGTCGACCATACTCCAACATAAAACTATTTAATATTCTGGTAGAAACTCTATCAGCAAACGGGTCTTTTTCTCAAAAACAAGGAGTACGTAAATACACCTGTCACAAGTGAATTCAATCAAGCTGTAGTATTAAATATTGTTGCCAACAATTCTGAAGTTAGCCTTAGGGAAATTATCGCTGATACTAACATCAGTAGAAGCAGCGTTAACAGGATTTTGCAAAAATATAAATACTATCTGTATCATCTTGAGCTCCATGATTAATTTGATTGAGGTAAGTGCCAATATCTGAAGTGTATCTATTGAGTCACTCACTCAATATTAAAAAAATATTTTATAAATAAGGGTTATTTTTCCGGTGGCGGTAAACCTTGGGTCCCCGGTATTGTATATGAATCTCTAGTGTACGTGTTTCTAGAAAAGACTAACCAAGTAAAAAGTAAAAAAACCAGACTTCCTAAATACTTATATGCGTTTCTAAATGTATATACAAAAGTTGTTCCAAATTAAATTCTGTATCTTCTTAACAAAATAAATCTCAGTGTAAGACAAAAAGACCTACTTTTGGTAGGAATTTCGAAAAACTGTTTTAATGAGATCTTTCTAAAATTCACTTTTTGGTAATTATGTATTCTTTAGAAACTTGACTAAACTTAGTAGGTGACGAAATAATAGTAAATTTTGTTTTTTTTAAATGAATTAAACTACTTTCGGTAGGAATTTCGAAAACTGTTTTAATGAGATCTTTCTAAAATTCACTTTTTGGTAAGTATGTATTTTTTAGAAACTTGACTACACTTAGTAGGTGACGAGATAATAATAAATTTTGTTTTTTTTAATGAATTAAGCTACTACTTCCGGTCTAACGATTTTACCGAAAATCTAATCAGATCTCAAAAAGAAGATTATACTCGTAAATATAAAGTTTGATATTGAGAGCTCTAGCCGTATGGTCGCTATCGTAGTCATACACACACAGAGAGAGAGCGAGAGAGAGAGAGAGAGAGAGAGAGATGCTTGAAAAACCCACTGTTTGGGTATCAGAACATCTCGAGGTCGAAAATATTCATCACAATACTTCCTCATACTACATATAAGAAAGTACAGCTGGTATGATATACGGCCGACAGGCATTTCGACTGTGGTGCAAACATCAAGTTATCTTACAAAGACGAAAATATTACCTATCTTGTTAATAAGATAGAAATTTATGACATTTAGTAGAGGTAGAAAACCCAATCAAATAGACTATAAAATTATCCTTGCTCCTTGATACATAAATTAATTGCAGGCAAACTATGACATTTAGTTTGAATATATTGTTCCAAAGCCAAAATGATCTTTCAATCCTATTCGCCGTAGTGTCTGCCTTTATGGTCAATGTTTATTTCTTTAGTGCCTTTATGATCAATGTTTATTTCTTTACTGCTATCTCAATTCTTCCTCAGGTGATCCATATTTATGTTACTCCTATAAAAACTTGTACAGATTTACAAATTTCCAATTTTTGGTTGCACTAGAAAAAATGTCTCTTATTGCTTTTATTGTGGTAAAATCTTTGTCGCCTAAAAAATGGTCGGACTGGTTTTACAACATTTCAATAAGTTCCTTTACAATTTAAAACCATTTCTGCGGATGCTACCTAATAATGATTATATATCTTCTTTGTTATCTCTTTTTAATAGAATATATACCTCCATTTTTTCTATCTCAGTTAAAAATTCCATAAAATTACGTAGGTCTCTTCCTATACTTGTAGAAAAAACTTATTACGAAATTGTTCCTTTCGTATAAACCTGAAAACCCACTTTTCTTGCTCAAAACAGTTGCAATCATTCCTTCTTTTGCATTAGATAATAACAAATCCGTTGCAGTCATAGTCATTTTCATTCAGTTTTTGCTTTGCTATAATAACCATATTTTTCTTTACGAATTGTAACATTTTTGTTTTTTCCATTTTTCATCTTTACCTTTATAAAATGTTATTTGCTCTAGACAACCTTTGTAATAGTAACGTTGATTCGGACGCTTTTCATTGATATAGCATTCTAATAATGAAAGGAGGAGAATGTTCTTTCCAAAAAGCACTAACTGTGATATATTTTCAAAGTTATTAACATTTTGGCCAAGATTTAAATTATGCTCATTAACGTTATTAGTTATTGTTATCAGTGGCGGCTGCTGCAGGGAGGGCAACGGGGCACTGCCCCCCCCTCCCCCACCCCCGTGACAAATTTCTTTTAACAGATAAATTAATTATAAATACCTAATTTGTATGTAATTTTTCTTATTTGTTTGATAACAAATAATATGTTTTCGGAATTAGCAGTCCCTATTTTCAGCGCGTTTAAAAATCGCAATCTGACGTAGGCTCCGTAATATACAGCGGTGAGTGTATGTTGTAATTTCTGTCGGTGCAAATGCAACTATGAATTGCGTTAGTAACATAATCGAAATGATAGAAAATACCACACTGAGCTATGAACTTGTTTTTGATAATATGTCGAGACTATGTTGGCAAAGATTTTGTAAATTGTCTTCTGCTATTTTGCGAATCTCTGGGGGCGTGCAATTATTTATTACGTCCTTTTTGTTGATAATGTGAAATAATTTATTGCATAAATCAGTCTGAATTTTAATCATTATTACATATAACACCGCCTATATTCAAATATTTAAAATGTTCACGAAGTTGGCCGAAGACAAGGCAATGCCCTCATCGACATTCCGAAGAAGTCTGAACACAAACGAAGTTGGCCGAAGACAAGGCAAGGCCTTCACCGAGATTCCGAAGACGTCCGAACACAAACGAAGTTTGCCGAAGCCAAGGCAAGGCCTTCACCGACATTCCGAAGACGTCCGAACCCATACGAAGTTGACTGAAGTCAAAGCAAGGCCACTACTGACATTCCGAAGACATCCGAATACAAACGAAGTTGGCCGAAAACAAGGCAAAACCTTCAACGATATTCCGAAGACGTCCAAACCCATACGAAGTTGGCCGAAGACAAGGCAAGGCCTTGATCAACATTCCGAAGACGTCTGAACCCATACGAATTTGGCCGAATTCAAAGCAAGGCCACCACTGACATTCCGAAGACGTCCGAAAACAAACGAAGTTTGCCGAAGCCGAAGCAAGACCTTTACCGACATTCTGAAGACGTCCGAACCCATACGAAGTTAGCTGAAGTCAAAGCAAAGCCACTACTGACATTCCGAAGACGTCCGAAAACAAACGAAGTTTGCCGAAGCCGAAGCAAGACCTTTACCGACATTCCGAAGACGTCCGAACACAAACGAAGTTGGCAGAAGACAAGGCAAGGCCTTCACCGCTATTCCGAAGACGTCCGAACACAAACAAAGTTTGCCGAAGACAAGGCAAGGCCTTCATCAACATTCTGAAGACGTCCGAACCCATACGAAGTTAGCCGAAGTCAAAGCAAGGCTACCACTAATATTCCGAAGACGTCCGAACACAAACGAAATTGGCCGAAGCCAAAGCAAGGCCACCACTGATATTCCGAAGACGGCCGAACACAAACGAAGTTAGCCGAAGACAAGGCAAGGCCTTCACCGATATTCCGAAGACGTCCGAACACAAACAAAGTTTGCCGAAGATGAGGCAAGGCCTTCATCGACATTCCGAAGACGTCCGAACCCATACGAAGTTGGCCGAAGTCAATGCCAGGCCACCACTGACACTCCGAAAACGTCCGAACACAAACGAAGTTGACCGAAGTCAAAGCAAGTTCATCACTGACATTTCGAAGACGTCCG
This sequence comes from Amphimallon solstitiale, assembly GCA_963170755.1. Lineage (NCBI taxonomy): Eukaryota > Metazoa > Arthropoda > Insecta > Coleoptera > Scarabaeidae > Amphimallon > Amphimallon solstitiale. The sequence goes on along the minus strand of OY720681.1, from coordinate 124,554,088 downwards.
AACACAAACGAAGTTGACCGAAGACAAGGCAAGGCCTTTACCGATATTCCGAAGACGTCCGAACACAAACGAAGTTTGCCGAAGCCAGGGAAAGGCCTTTATTGACATTCCGAAGACGTCCGAACCCATACGAAGTTGGCCGAAGTCAAAGCAAGGCCACTACTGACATTCCGAAGACGTCCGAGCACAAACGAAGTTGGCCGAAGACAAGGCAAGGCCATCGTCGATATTCCGTAGACGTCCGAACACAAACGAAGTTGGCCGAAGACAAGGCAAGGCCTTCACCGATATTCCGAAGACGTCCAAACACAAACGAAGTTTGCCGAAGCCAAGGCAAGGCCTTCACCGACATTCCGAAGACGTCCGAATCCATACGAAATTACAGTTTCCATGGACGTTTTAACCATAATTAAATATAACTCCGCCTATATTCAAATATTTAAAATGTTCGAACGAAACATGTCTCTCATTTTAAGCTTTTTTGAACTTTTAATAACCAAAATAAAAAAAATAGTATAAAATACACGTTTCATAACACATTTTGCGCACTTGTTCGTTTTCTAAACTTGAATGAATGAACGCGTGCGCAAAAATTGTATGTTATGAAACTTGTAATTTAATTTACTATTTTTTGTTATGTGTGCTTAATTAGGAATTCTCCAAAAAGCGGCCCTGTCTGGACTTCTAAAGGTATTAGGGATTTAATGCACTTTGGTGAAAAAGTTAGAAGACATAACGTAAGTGAAAAACATCTTAGTAACATGATAGAATATTCAGTTTTGGGAAAGGTAAATACCTATAATGTGCCAGCTGAACGCTGTATATGCAGTGCGTTCATGATGAAAGGAACAAATTCGTTTAAAATTCAGGTAATTATTTTGCAGAAAAACGCTCGGACAGGTCGATTAGTATTTTTAGTTGTGAATTTTTTGACATAAGAAAATTATATACAGGGTGTCTAAAGAAGAACATATGCAGCAATCATTGGTTTTTTTTAATGGAACAGCCTGTATATTATGCCATTTTTGAATTGTAGGGTAAATTCTAAATACATTAAACACATTTTTGTGTAACATACCAGATCCCCAAAATCAGCGGTTTTCGGAATAAGGAGTTTTGTGAAATTAAAATACACATAGGTAATGAAATAAAATGTTTAAATTGAACAAGGACACCTTGAACATTTTTTTAAAAGCCAACAAAAACAACCTGGTATTGCACATTTTATCTTCAACAAAAAGACTACTTCAAATTAATCGATTTTCATGTATTTTTTTTAATTTATCACATTTCAAACGACATTATTCCGAAAACCACTGATTTTGGGGATATGGTATGTTACACAAAAAGTGTTGAGAATTTACCATACAATTCAAAAATGGCATAATATACAGGATGTTCCATTTAAAAAAAAACAATGATTGCTGCATATGTTCTTCTTTAGACACCCTGTATATAATTTTCTTATGTCAAAAAATTCACAACTAAAAATACTAATCGACCTGCCTGAGCGTTTTTCTGCAAAATGATTACTTGAATTTTAAACGAATTTGTTCCTTTCATCATGAACGCACTGTAGATTAAATATAATTCAGCACAATGAAAACGTCAATAAAAACAGACATACTCTTGGAAAATTAATAGACTGCATTAAATTTTGTGTCATGTTTGAAATCGCTTTAAGGGGCCATGACGAAACACAATGCGAATCCGGGAATTTTGCTGGACAGTATCTACGAAGTTTCTCGCACTTTGATTCTAGACGAAATTAACAAAGCCCATTATATCGCTATACAAGCAGACGAGACGACAGATTCGGCTACATTTTCCCAGTTAACTTTTATAGTTCGATACGAGTTGAACGGAAATATACAAGAACGATTTCTGTGTTTTGGGCAAGCAGAGAATTATACTGCTGATGGCATTAGCCAATGTTTATTGGAAGAACTTAGCAAAATTAAATTGGACCAAACGCCTGCAAAATTAATATCCCAAAGCTACGATGGCGCCTCAGTAGTGAGTGGTAAAAACAACGGTGTTCAGGCAAAAATTAAAGATATTTACAAAAATGCAAATTATATTACGCGCACCAATTAAATCTGATACTTAGCCCGTTCAAGTCACAGATACGGCTTCTCCATTCTGTAGCTCTTCGAAGAAATACGGACCAATGATAAAATCAGCTGTAAAACCGCACCAAACGGTGACTTTCTTGTCATGAAGACCTTCTTGAACAATTACTTGTGGATCTTCTGCAGACCAGATTCTACAGTTTTGAGTATTGACTCCACCATTCAGAGAAAAATGTGCCTCATCTGTCCATAAAATACGGGATAACCATTCGGGTTCAATTTCCATCTGAGCCAATAATCGCAAAGAAAAATCGTACCTACTAGCCAAATCTGCCTCCTTTAATATCAAACAGCATTTTGAGTTTATATGGATACATTTTTAGAATTTTGCGTAAAATTTTCCAGACCGTGGTGTACGGCATTTGCAATCGCTTGGATATCGCATTTGCACTGCTGATTGCTAGTGGATTACTTCTGGCTATGTCCTGATTTTCGTGAAGAACCTCTGCAACTTGGACATAACTAATGCTTGGTCTTCCTGATCTCGGAAGGTCAATTACCGAACCTGTTCTTTAAAATTTTTGTATCAAATTGCGGTACGCTTTCATACGACAGGGCCCCGCTCTCAAACCCATTCTCGTGCGAAACCTTCGTAATCCAGTTGTGTAATTTCTGCCGCATTCATAATAACACTGAACTAAACCAATTCTTGTTCGTAGGTCCATGCTATTACAGTTTGAGTCGTTAAAACTTTACGTTTACTTTAGTTTTAATTTGAAAATAAACTCCAAATTGAATGATTTACTTTTAACACTTGTGTCAACAACTGTCATGACAACGCTTTTGTTTTCCACAGATACAACAAATCCCATTCCTTAGGCAACTAGATTTCGTTTACTTTTTGTTGTTAGCTTGATTTGTTAAAAAGTTATAATAAGTTAAAGTATATCCCTTACTTTATGATAACCCCATATTACTTACAAACTAAAACTTTTTCTATAATATACTTACGGACTAGTTCTTCAATATTCTAATGTTCTTAACACTTAAAAAACTACAATTTAATCACTACTAAGTGAATCAACCCTACTTACTATCTAATTGCTACATATATTTAAATTTCCATTCTTGTTTACCTATTATTCGTTTGTAGTTTATACAATTTCTATCAAACACTGTGATTAGTGTCAATATCCACTTTAAATTTATCATTTGTTCTTACATATTTATATACTTATATACAAGTATAATTAAGCTATTACATTTGTTTGTTAAATGACTACCAGCACAAAGACCACACTTGCAGCACAATTACCATGTTTCTCCATTTTTACATTCTTTAGCAAAATGATTCTACCCTGCACATTTATAACATCTATTTGTAGGTCATCATACACCTTATATCTTTTTCATCCTACATTCATTTGTGCCCTGTCTATGATGCTGGAATACATCTCTGGTTGACCAAGTAATGTAATATTTCCATAGTTCTTCCAACGAACTATATTAGTAAACCAATTTTTTATTTTACTAATATAGTTCGTTGAGTTCTTCTTTTTCTTGTCTGAGTATTTTTTTTCTATTTTAAGTTTAGCTGAGAAATCCTTGTCTACATATGTTAATCATTTTGTATAATAGTCGCGTACACTTTTTCATTGTTTTGATCAATAACATCTTCTTCAACACCAGTAATTATTATTTTCGGATTTCTTAATTTCGGTTCAGAAACTACTTATTTCCAATTTCATTTATGACTTTTCTCTTATAACTTTTCAAATAAACAAGAACTGATCAGCTGACTTCTGTTAATAGTGTTAGCAAGTAGCACATCCAACAACATAACATTAAATTTTGAATTTCACTCAACTGTTGTCGATGTAGCGTACGCTACCGATGGAGCGGAGCATGTGCGTCTGCTGAATGCAACCAATGTTTAAAATAGAATTATAATTAAAAATTCATCTACTAATATCTTTCCAATACTTTCAATTGAGTAATAAAACTTTAGTAGGATTAACAGTTCACATAACATAATACCATAATTATTTTAATTTAAATTAATCTTATCAAGAATTCTACATTTAATAAAATATTTTCAGAAACTTAATTCTAAAGATAAACTTGTATAGCTTATACATGATGTATAAATAGCCAATTATATATACATACAGAGTATGTATAAATAGCCAATTATATATACATACAGTGTATATATATAAATAGCCGATTGTATATACATTATTATACATACATACTTTATTGGTCATGTTTATGCGACATCTACTTACTGCTTTTGTAATTATTTTTAGTCTTTGTGAACTTGGACAATCTTCGTATTTGACCTAGTTAAAAAGCCGTTTTATAAATTTTATGCCGCCCTCATTCGCCTTTGGCATTCCCGTAGTCGAAATCAATGTATAAACTTCGACGTTCGTCGTGCTTTGTTTGACAGAATTTGAATGTGTTATGATTAACTTATTAAAGTTTGGAGAAAATATTAAAAATTATGATGTGTCATGAATAATAACTTGTTGTATATTTGGTGGTCGAGATCACCACATTGATACGTTCTATTGTATGTCAAAGTGATCTACGTCCGTGTCCTCCTTGGTATGAAGAGAAACGGCCACTGTAAAAATATCGACGAACGGGAACAAACAAATGGTAGCGGTACCAAGACTTTATAAACAAGCGCGAGACGTTACTGTTCTCGGTATCTAATGTCTATTAATTTTAATAATCGTTATGTTTATGTAGCATAATTTTTGTTTAACAATTTAAGGCAGACTAAATTAACCATCGTGCAAATTACTTTTTGCATGTGATCTGGTAAGCATATCTATATCATAATCAAAGATCATGTGTCAATATTATAAAAACGATTCAGAAAGTAATTAGTAACTTCGTTAATAATATTTTTGGTATTCTTCGATATATTACATCGCGAAGGCTAAGGATGATATTATCAACTACCTGATAATCAACAGAAAGTAGGTCACCTAAACATTTTGAGAATTATAATTTTAAAATCTACATTAAACGAAACAACTGCAAAAATTCTTATTCTCTACTTTTAAAAAAGTTTGTATATAGCAGAACTATAATTTTAGTAATGTAAACATTTACATAAGTTGTTGAATAAAATAACGGTGTATTTCAAAAAAATCTTTCATGCTAGCAAGAGAACCAGATTCAAAAATAGGCCACGATACGATTGCCTTATATAGGTACACACGTATATACGAATATGAGTATATTCCACATAAAAATCTGCGACTACTATCCCGATAACCAACACGAATTCCGTTTGACAAAATAAAGACGAACGGTTCTCTGCTTTTCCCGCCATGACGCGACCTAAGAGCCAAAAAACAGGTTATTCTAGATTCGCGATCTTGGCATAAACAGTGGATATATGTGTAGAAACTCAAAGGGGGCGGAGGCGGTTTGAAGAGACGAAGAGATGAGAATTACTAACTAGTAACAGGGAGTGCTTACAACCGGTTTCTACGTTCAAACGGGTACCATCCGTATGTCTTCTCCCAACATAGCAGCAAAGCATACAGTATAGTGGTCCAGCTGTCCCTCTTCCTTTTGCAAAATTCTGTCTCCCCTCGTCTGATTTCGTCGTTACATCGCTGGCACTTGCCACATGTAATCATGAAGTGTCAGAACAAAAAGCAGGCGTTATGACCGGTGTATTTTTCTTAAAAGAGGTTTGTAACGGACGATGAGTTTCATGAACATTAACAAGCCGACTGCTACGATAATTAATTTTTAGTCGATTTTCTTAATATTTTTTTGCAAAAAATGACCTCCACTATTGTCAAATATTATTGTTAAGTAAATATACATGTATAAAGTCTGTACTACACCAAACAATACATCTTGAAATTCTATTGTATTCCTTAGATTTTTTTTCATTTTCCCAAGCTACTTCTTTTTTGTTTCAAGTCTGATTTGAAACGAACTACTTAACCTATCAGTACCACACTCCTATGTAAGAGTATTATTATTATATAAGAGTATTATCTTCTTAAGAGCTATTTGGATTTTCAGGTAAATCGGTAAACCGGAAGTAGTAGTTTACTTCAGTATAAAAATCGAAATTTATTAATATCGCGCCAATTACTAAGTTTTGAAAGACATTATAAAAAAGTTTTGCGATATTCCTACCGGAAGTAGATCTTTTTGTCCTAGCGAAAAAAGTGTTTTTGCAAATATCTGGCAAATTATGCACTCTATATAGATTTATGTAGAAGACAAAAGTATTTACAGCCCGAATTAGAACAATTTATGTTTACAAAAAAATTTAAACATTTCGACCGGAAGTAACACTTTCACTCTTATCCAATAACAGTTTTGCGAATATTTCACAAATTATGCATTGTATATAGATTTATTATAAGTGCAAAAGTATTTAGAGCCAGATTTGGAAAAATTTTTGTTAAATAGAAATTTAAAATTTGTATGGGAAATAATAGTTGGCGCGTGCGCGGGAAAAGGACTATAAGTCAAAAATTATACTTTTGAGAAAATTGATGTTAAAGTTTATAGTCCTTTTGTAACTCAGGTTTTAAATTGATGTTTCCCGTTTTGGGATAACATTAAAACAAAAATGCACCAAAATAAATGTTATTTTCAAAACTTGAATACATTTTAAATTACAGAAAAAAAAGGGTAGTTATACCGTTAAACACTATATTTTTTTGTGAAAATAGCTACCTGTATTTCTCTGCACTATTCTTTTTTTAGGTGTAAATAAAAAATAATATTATATTTTGATTTTTATTATAAATTGGTTAGAAAACAACTTTGACGAAACAAAAAAAACTGTTACTCATCAACATCCTCTTCTGACGAGTCGGATAAAACGTTTGGAATATCTTCTTTCGTTGGCAGTGATGAATAAAAGTTATGAAAATTTACATCAATATATGGAAGCAAGTCTAATAAATTGCGCTTTTTGTCGGAATTTATTGGCAGTGGCCCTTTGTAGGATAAAGATGGCATTAATGTTAGACTGATCTTAGCATTTCTACGACGTAAGTTAAGTTTTCGGAATGCTGCTGCAGTATCTAATGTTGTTTTCATCAAAACAATTCCAATGTCTTGGGTATATCGCAACCATTGAATATCTCTCCATACTATTTTTGATCCGTTCTCGTCAAGTTTTCTATGTTGAAAATGAGTTTTCAACAAAGCGGAGAACTCGAAAAAGTCTTCTCGAATCATTTCTTTTACTGCAAAAGGACGTTTTTGACCGCACGTGCGGATCAGCTGCACCCAATCACGAGGATGATCAATAGAAGCGTGATACTTTTTTTTCTTCTTTTCGATGATAGAGTGATCGCTGTCGCACTCCATATGGGTGTGACCAGGGACAAGAAACTTGTGATTTATACATTCCAAAGTTGGCTTTTGTTTTAAAACTAATGTAAACATTACTGGGAGGAAGATGTTTTTATTTTGTCCTCCACAGGTATCTGAGTATAACGTTATTTCTTTTATTTCAGGGGGGATAGTCATAAGATGCTTATATAAACAAGAGGCAATTTGGTTAGCACCTCTCCCTGCAATTCCCTCATGCCAGATGAAACAAAATGCTTGTCTGTCATCGCACCTGTGCATGGTAAAGTCGTAAGTCCATAGTTGCCTTTTGTAAAATGCAACAGACGTTTGGATATCCGGCGTTGGTAGACATTGTTGTAAGTCAAATGTATAAACCAGCTTAGAAGAATCATTTGACGAAACTTCTTTATCTTTACGTTTAGCTTCGTAAGCATTTTCAGCATTAGACTGATGAGTTTCGAGTTCATGCTTGAGATTTTGCTGTTCTTCGGCATTCAACGAATTTTTTATTCGCATATTTAGTTTATCACATGTTGCGCATGTATCTTTGCTTGGGGCTTTTATTTTCATGTTCATTTGATGAAAAATAGATTCGTATTTTTTCCTACAAACAGCTTTCTTATCAGCTGGTAGAAACTTTTTGTACTCTTCATATATTTTGCTTAATGTATAGTGTGCAGGTAGGTATTTTTTACTAGTTTGTTGACGACAATAGTGGCTTTCGTATGATGGTAACGCCAGTATGTGTTCTCTAACCAATTCCAGATCAGCTTCTGACGTTTTATTTGCTGGTTGAGATTTACCTCTGTTGTCGTCATGTGTAATGCCAGCCACAGAAGAAGTCTTGTTTTTTAAAACATTTGTCACAAAAGTATTGGTTTCACCGTATGTTTTCAAAAAACATCCTTTGCATACCCGACGCATTTCACCATTAATGCGTACATGGTACAAGTAGTTACCAGTAAGCCTTTCTTTCTGTTTAGCTTCGCCTTGAACTTTCACTTTTTGGGTTTTCTTCTGTGCAGGAGTAACTAGAGCTGCAATGTATGCTACTCTCTTATTAAAATTTCCTAGGGACCAGTACTGTTTAAACACGGAGTTTCTAGTAGCTTCGTCTATGCGGTCTTTGCATTTTAATCTGCAACTTGTAAATTCTTTGCAGATTCTAGCGTGCACCACTTTTCCTTTTCGTGTTTGATATTCTCTTCCTAAGTTTCTGTTTTCCCGACGGAGTGACCTAATATGTCTTGTTTCGCCTTTTATTGGTTTCCTACCTCTTTTTTTAACAACTGTTTCTTGGAATTGTTGCTCTCTTCCTCGTTTATGTAATATTTCTGAATCTCTCTTATTCTTGCTTACACGTTTTGTTGTTTTCTTTTTTCCTGAATCTGAAACCCTATTGTAATACCCAGAAGAAGACGAACTCTCTTCTTCCACATAATGTGGATCTGCGTCGCTGTCATCAAAATCATCTTCACAAATAAAATTATGCATATTACCAGGGCCGGAAGTGCAAGGTATGGAAATTTCTATGCCACCAGTACTTGAAGTGCATGAAGTGGAAACCGTGGAGATATTGTTGTCTATGTTTTGGTTTGGTTGACCAATGTCAACATTGTTGCTGTCACTTATTGCTTCTACGTCATTAGCCAAAGCTTCATGTATTATCCTGGACAAGGTCAATGATACATCAGGTTTAAGAATAGGTGCAGGATTGACACTGGCATTTTTTTCTATTTCCGCAACTGTGCTGCGAGGTTCTTCATTTAGACCTGCAAACAAATCGAAACTATACCAAAAATCATATAACATTGTGTTATAATAATGATCGTATTATGTATTGTAATCTTACCTGCACTTGAAAAGGTTTGTGGTGGTACTGATGGTTTGTTACTGAATTCTTTAAGCAGTCCCAAAATTTTATGCGTCCTGGACGACATAACCTCAATTTAGAAGTTTCAAATAAACTGTCTTATAAAGGTTTTAAAACACAGGGAAATCCACAAAACGTATCAAAAAATTAAACACAACAGTGGAGTGTTTGCGTGGACACAAATTGGTTCAGTTCGAACGTGAAAGACCACTCACCGTCTCATTAAGATGTAAGATTATGTGGTACGACATAAAACTGACAATAGGGTAAACAATAATAAGTAAAAACTATTCCAAATGAAGTGATTTGAGAAATAGGTTATAAGTAGACTTATACCTTAAAACACAATATTGAGGTAACAAATGTTGTATAAAGTACGATATATGTAAACTTATACTCCCTGGCACTATAAAAATTTATTGTACATAATACGATAAAAGGACTTAGATCACAACACTAAAATTTTAAATATAAATTCTAATATAAATATACTTATTTTGTCAAACTCAATAATTTGTGACAATAAAAATACGGAAAGGAAAATAATTCGACATATCCTTCTACTCCCAAAAACATAATATGAAATTTTACTTATATTCTTTTACGCATTGGCCTTGTTGGTTTAATCTTAACAAATTGGAATTATACTCTTATTCCCTAATAACAAAACAATTATTTCACATGGGATACGTACTTAACTCATTTTACACAATTTTCGACTTATACTCCTTTTCCCGCGCACGCGCCAGTTCTACTCTTATCAAATCAACATCTCGCAATTTAGCATTCTATATAGATTTATTAAGAACATAAAAGTGTTTAGAGCGGCATTTGAAATAATTTTTGTATAAACAAAATTTTATTTTTAAATTAAAAAATCTTAATTTGGAAAAACAACTTTTGTATACATTATTCCTTCAATCAACGGTCAGACGCAATTAATATAAGAATGAACTACGCTTCCAAAGGATTGCAAACGAGCCAAAACCCAGCATAGTTATATTATTCTCGCAAAAATTATTAAGTATAGTAGAATCGTTCTAGCAAAGTAGGAGCTACAAATGACGATTCAATGCCACTACAAATTGATATCAACCGAAACAATTTCAAAATAAAAAAATTAAAATAAGTACTAGCTAATATTTAAGAATAAATGGCTTCCACTAGTAACATACTATTACATGAAGGCACCTAGTTATAGTATCATATATAAAATTATTAGATAGTACTTCCTTATACTTTATGTAATACTTCGCTTACTATGTAGTGGACAAGCATTGTTGACAAATGTGTATTGTTTGGATAGCAATTATAACAAACGTCAAAAGATATTTTAATATTATAGAATTGTCCAGAACATGTGACTTCTGTTATACTTAAAAATATGGTCACCTATAACCATGTAATCATACAAATAATTCATTTAATCGCGTTTTATGTACAGTGTCTCCGTATCCAAGAGCTTACAATTTGTTATAAATAAATTAATTGTTGATGTTAGTATATTTCTTATATCAACTTTCCACATAAAAAACGGTATCAAGTTCTTTTGATACCGTTTTCGCTCCTTTACGGAGCGTGCGTTTAGTAAAACACGCTTCGCTCGTGATTAATAAAACTCGTGACTGAAATAAGGTTCATATAACTTAATACACAATATACTATAAAATATGTAGTAAGTTACATTTTACAGTAAGTTTAAATGGACCTTCAAAAAAAGGTGATGTCATGGATACAGGTTATAATTGAAACGATTCAGTGTTTACTTACTGCAACTAACTTAATTTGCGCTTTCCATTTTCAATACGTTAACAGTTTTTTCTTGCTTCATAACCATGAACACATCTTTCCAAAAAATTTGTACTTCTGAAATATTTGGAAGCCTTCAATTTCCTACATTAAATAAAAATGATGACAATCAACTAGTTAGGTATGTTATCATGTCGAATATGTACTCAGTAGAAAATGTTTAACAGAAACAACTTTTGTCTCTTTTGAGATTAAAATGAAAGATATAACAGGTCCAGTTACGAATAATTTTGTCTTTATATCTTATTGCAATATTTCTATTTCCAAATTCTGCGCATAACAGATACTTACACTTTTTTCAAAAGGATACCGTTTCTTCTCTGTACAGTTAACATAAGAAATTTACTCACATAAATAATTAATTTATTTATAACAAATTATATACTATTGGATACAGAGATACTGCAGATAGAGCGCGATTAAATGAATAATTTGTTTACCTATATATACTTACATGGTTATAGGTGACCATACTTTTAAGTAGAAGTCACTTGTTCTGGACAACTCTATAATATTAAAAAATCTTTTGAAGTTTGTTATAATTGTCATCCCAACAATACAAATTTATCAACAATGCTTGTCCACTGCATAATAAGCGAAGTATATTCGCCGTAGGGGTTGGCGATCCCACCGGCCGACGGTGCTCCCCTTGAGCAGCGACGCAACCAGCCTCGGTAGGGGCGGCATAACTATGCTGAAATGGGGAATCCAGATACAGGTGTCCCCTTCCGACCCTAGCCTCAGGGAGGATAGAAAATCTTGATCCCCCTAATGGACTTGCCTTAATCGGCCGGTCCATTGGAGGTAAACCACAGGAAACCCCTATAACCAAGGTGGCACTGCACACGCCAACGGTTTGCAAGGCTGAAGGGAAATCAGTCATGAGTGTGCAGAACCCCGGGTACCGGGCGACCTTCGGTTTTAACTAGCCTTCTCGCAGTGAACACAGGGCTCTGCTGCGAGCGACCTTTTAGTCCCTAGTTACTCGTGGGAATAAGATGAATGCTGAAATCAAAGAACAATTAGAAAAAGAAAAAGACAGAAAAATGTAGGACTAGGGGAAAAGCTTGAGGAGGAAGTAACTGCCCAGGATACGGAAAATGAAGATAACGACCCTTTCGCGAGAAGAGGTACTGTTTCAAGGTCGCCAGTGCGGGGCAGAACATATTCTTTACCAAACATTAACGGCAACGAAAACACAACCATAAGCACAGGAGCTGATGTACCCAGAGACAAAATGGAAAGTCAAGTAAAAGATGCCGAAGGCAGTTGCGTCTTCATACCGAAGCAGGTTCTTGCTAGTATGCCTCCAAGCGACCAAGCAGCCTTGGGGCAAAGTAGATCCCAAGAAGAGAACACTAATAGTGAGTCAGAAGGCCTAACACAAAGGGCCAAAATGAAAAGGCAGGAAAAAACTCTGAACACTGGAAGCAAAATAAAAAAAGCGAAGGAATATTAGCTAAAAAGACACTAGACCAAATATTAAGAAATATTGCTTTGCTAACAAAACTTGTGGCAGAATCATACAAACCCAAAAAGGTGTTAACAGACATAAGTGGCAGACTTACATATTTTGCAAAGCAGCTTACAAGCGAAGGTCAAGGAAACTGGTTGAAAGACCTGATCGCTAAAGATCAGGAAATGGAACAAGTACGTGAAGAGAACTCGGACCTCAGAAACCAGAGCAAAAGATTAGAAACACTACAGGGAAGCAAAGGAAAGGAGACCTCAAAAATATCAGTTGGACTCCAGGTTGATCCGAAGGAAGTACTAAGAGAGTATAAACAAAATGACAGTTGTATCAAAGAAAAAATAGCGAAAGTACTTGAAGGGGATAAGACATATATCAATTTGACGCAAATTATAGATGATAAATGAGCAGAGGGTTTCTATGATAGAACGAAGATATGCTCAACAAGTACTCAGTTATCTTACAATAGTGAACAAGATGAGGACCTTGTAATTTTCATCGACCCCAACTATGCTAAGTACGAAAGCAAGGCAGAGGAACTGAAAATCAAAATCCCGGCTATAAAACATATAATAGACGAAGAATTGGAGGAAGGAAAAATGGTGTTTGTGAGACTAAGAACTGACGTGCAAAAGGGAACTAGCAATGATCAAACGCGCTACACAAATGTTACATATACCCTGCCTATGGAGATGGACGGCAGCGGTGTGGTCAACCTGGAAACAATTTACAAGTTGGCAACGTAGTTAAAAGGCGAGACCAGCAAACAAACTGGAAAAAAACTAAAAGTGGCCACAGTGGAGGTAATAAATCAAGACTATATACGAAAGGCACTAGAATTCGTATTCAGAGGTACCGATGCAGTCATTAGCGTCATAGACAAACACCTAAGAAGAAATGAAGATGGTCCAAAGCGTAATAATAGACTGGAAAAAGAAAAGCTTATCGTAAAGGCCCAGCCAGGAAAGAGCTATTCTGATTTACTAAAAACTGTGAAGGACTCAGTCAATATAGAAGAAAAGGGCATTAACATTAAATCAATTATAAAAACCAATAAAGGCGATCTCTTCCTCGAGGTGACTGGCGGAAAAGGCACAGCTCTGGCGCTAAAACAAGATATTCCGCAAAGTAACCAAGTGCAGATGTTATAATAAAAGTAAACGAAGCAACGGTCCACATTACGGATATAGACGCTAGTATAGGACGGGAGGAATTAGAACAAGAAATTATAAAATCGGAAAACCTACGGGAAGATCAGCTAAAGGTTATTTCAATGAGACCCACACGAAATGTCAACCAGACGGCGACGATCGCTATGAGGAAGGACATTGCTAAAAGAGTGGTTAAACAGGGGACAATAAAAATTGGTTGGGTGTACTGCAGAGTTAGAATTAGGGTCAGCCTACAACCATGCTACAGATGTCACCTGTTTGGACATAAAAAAGACGAATGCGAAAATGAGGATAGATCCGACTTGTGCCTTAAATGCATCAAGCCCGGACATATAGCGAGAGAGTGCAAAAATACCCTAATGTGCTTAGTATGCAAAAAGGAGGGGCACCATGCGGAACAAACTAAGTGCCCATTCTTCAGAAAACTAATAGAATATAAGTCACGAGCAGTTTTGATGTCGAATACAAAAGGACAGGAGGGAAAAAATATCGACCCATGGTAATTAAGATCATGCAGACAAATCTCGGACGAGCAAGAATACCTCATGATTTAGCATATGCCACGGCCATTAACAGAATTGTCGACATTTTAGTAGTTGGTGAACCAAATAAGAAGATCATACAGGGTAACAAATGGATTAAAGACAAGAGTGAGGTTGTAGCTATACTTTTTATTAACAAAAACATACAAGTTTTGGATGTATATATTGGGAATGGATACCTAAGAATTAAGATGCGAAAGTGCCATATCTATTGCTGCTACCTATCTCCAAACATTAGTTTCAAAGAATTCAGAGAGAGGGTGGACACGATGATGAAAGACACTGGAGTCAGAGACGGAGAGAAATTAATTATGGGCGATATCAACGCCAAGTCAGCTCTCTGGGGCTCCCCCGAAAGAGGACAGAAGGGGGCGAGGACTGGAGTGAGTGGCTCGCGACCCTCAACCTAGCCGTATTAAATGATGGTAAAAACCCAACTTTTGTCAGAGGTAACACCAGATCCCATATCGACGTAACGTGCTCGACTAGAGAACTGCACAAAGAGATCATCAACTGGGAGGTGCTTGATGAGGGAACGGCAACTGAACACCAATATATCTGCTTTGAAATAAAAACGAGGGTAATAGGAGCGACAGAAGCCAGGGGTAATCCGGTCTGCGATTGGGCGGTCTTCCGGGAAATCGCAACATGAAAATTGGGAAGTGATAACAACCATGATATCGGGGCAATAATAAAAGAAGCGTATAAAATCAGCGTGACTAGAATCGTGAATTCACGTGTTCCCTTTTGGTGGATCGATGATATAGGCAATAAGAGAAAAGAATGCCTCGAGCTCAGAAGAGAAGCCACTAGGATAGCTAGATATACCACTAGAGAGGACAACAACAAACTTGAAGAGTATAAGAAATCCAAGAAAGAACTAAAAGCCCTGATTTACAACTTCAAAAACAAACACGGGGAATACATGTACAATGATCTGGAGACAGATGTCTGGGGAAAGGCTTACAAGATAGCAGCAACCAGGAAACTCGTAGGGTGCGTTCCCTTTAAATTAGATGTGGAGGAAAAACTGAAAGTACACGGGAGCACTTCGAAAACTTAATACTGGAAAGGCACCGGGGGTCGACGGCATACCCGTGGAAGCTCTAAATAGGATAGAAGAGATCAAACCTTTTGCGATGTTAGATGTCCCAAATGAATACCTCAGTCAAAAAACTTTTTCGAGAAGGTGGAAAACTGCCAAACTGATCCTTATCCCAAAAGGAAAAGTCAACAAAAAAAAAATTCAGGCCAATCTGCTTGCTCAACTCCTACAGCAAATTATTCGAAGGCTTGCTGAAGCATAGGCTGGAAAAGGAAGTGGAGGATCTTGGAGGTCTATCCGAAAGTCAGTTTGGTTTTTGCAAGGGCAGGCCGACGATTCAGGCAGTGAGGAGGATCATGGAGCTGGTTGAGGGAAGAGCAAACGATAAGTGTGTGGCGCTCACCATGCTGGATGTCAAAAACGCTTTCAACACGGCAGCCAGGGAATTAATTCATACAGCTTTGGTGAAGAAAGGCGTATCGCGGTACTTAGTCAACATGATCGACAGTTATCTGGAAGACAGAGCTGTACAGGTGGATCGCGACTTATGTCTGCAAGTCTCTGCGGGGGTGCCGCAGGGCTCAATCTTGGGACCTACGATTTGGAATATTTTCTACGACGACGTGTTCACGAGGACCTTGCCCGAGGGAGTAACTGCGGTGACTTATGCTGACGATCTAGCCTTGGTGGTAACTGCTAGAAACCCGCAAAACTTGGTTTGGAAGGGAAATGAAGCTCTTGAAGAGATAGAGTGCTGGATGCGTAGGAATAAGCTGTAACTGGCCCCGCAGAAGTCTGAATGTGTTATACTGAGGGGTAGAAAAGACAGGGATGAAATCCGTTTTTCATGTATGGGAATTGAAATACAACCGAAGAAATCAATTGTCTACCTGGGAATTACTATGGAGCAAGGGGGTTTGTTTGGCACGCACATACGAAGGTCAACCCAAAGGGCTGAGGAAAGAGCCGCCTAACTTATGAGAATAACGACAAACGTTAGGGGTCCAGGCTTTAAAAAGAAACTAATGCTGTATAATGTGGTCCAGTCGACTTTGCTGTACGGAGTATCGGAGCAGGTGTTTAGCAACTAAAACAAACGGTGTCTAACGAAGGCTCAGAGGAAGATCCTCATAAGGGTAGCCAGCGCATATCGTACTGTCTCTGCACAGGCAGTACAAGTTATTACCGGGATTCCTCCTATTGAATTACTGGCGGAAGAGCAGGGTATTATTCACAGTAAGGAGGGGCGAAATGTCAAGGGCACTAGGACCGAAGAACGTGAAAAAACGGTTAAAAATGGCAAGAGTGTTGGAATGCCAATGATAGTAATGCACAGTGGACAAAATTACTGATCCCACAGATTGATATGTGGCTGAGTTGTAAACATAGAAGGATAGACTACCAACTAACGCAAGCGCTAACGGGGCATGGATCTTTTAAAACCTATACTAAGAGGATAGGAAAGACCAATGACGACATCTGCAAAAAAATAAGCGAAGTATTACACAAAGTATAGGTAGGTATAAAGAAGGTCTATCTAATAATGTTATATATGATATTCAATTTCTAGATTAATCTAGATTACTTTTGTGTTATGTTACTCGTGGAAGCCATTTATTCTTAAAGATTAGCTATAGATGAGACGCGTTATATCCAATTGCACGTCATTGATGACATTTACATGTTGCCATAACTGTATTACTGAAACTAAAAAGGTTATTTTGTGAAATTATATTTGAGGGCTTTTATTTCATTAGTTTAGATAGAAAATGTATACATTGATTGTAATATATGCATTCATGGCAAATAAACACATAATTTCCGCTTCAATACTAAATTTCTCTCTTACATATTTTTAATAGATTAATAGTTCAATTCGGTGTTGTCAGATAAATCATATCTGCCAAAAAGGGGTGTATTGTGTATATTTTGCCTGTCAAATTTGTGTGTTTATTTTTGCTTTGATATAAATTGTATAAAAACAGTTCTTCTTAGAACTGTACATCCTGTTTATTATCTATTTGCGTGCTTTGAATATAATACCGAAAGCTTTCTGTAAACAGTCGAAGCTTTTTATAAACTTTTCTATAATCATCTAATTAACGAGAAGATCGTAAGTATTGTTTATTTTAAATTTTATTATGGATACATTATGAATCATTTAAGGTGTTTCGACAATCTAAATCAATATAATAAATAAGTCGAGAAAGGCTGAAGTCTTAAAGCATTTCAGTTACTAAATAACTTACGTTATAATTATTGTATTGTGAATAATGTTTTTCTTTGGTTATACCAAATGTTACTAACAGAAATAAAAATAGATCCGGCAACATAAACAAGACGAGACGTCATGGATTTAGTATGACGTACAATTGAATGTAACGCGTTTCGACCATAGTACTTATTTTGATATTTTTGTTTTGAAATTGTTCCGGTTGATATCAATTTGTTTGTAGTGGCATTGAATCGTCGTTTGTAGCTTCTATATTGCTAAAACAATTCTACTATACTTAATAATTTTTGCCAGAATGATGTAGCTTTGCTAGATTTTGGCTCGTTTGCAATCCTTTGGAAACGTAATTCATTCTTATAGTAATTGCGCCTGACTACCGAATCTTATGATTGTTGGCTTTTCTGTTTATTGTTGGTTTCAATTGCCTTCCTTCTACTTGCATTTCTCTTAATATATTGTCCTTTAGTTATCTTTATTATGAATATGACATTATTGTCAATTTCTTTCAGTGCGTAGGTACTACAAGAAATTCGCGAATTTATAGGCGACAAATAAAAAAAGAAAATGAGGTGTGACGTATGTGCGTTTTAAAATATGTATACAAAAGTTGCTTTCCGAATTAATTTTTTTTAATCCTCTTAATAAAATAAACATCTGAGTAAAAATGTTAATTCCGGTTCGAATTTTGAAATTTTTGTATGTAGGAATTATTCTAGATCCAGCTCAAAGTACTTTTATTCTCTTAATAAAACTGTATAAAATGCATACTTTGAGATATAATTGCTATAAACTGCTATTCGATAATAGAAAAAGTGTTACTTCTGGTCCAAAATTTTGAAATTTTGTTTATACAAAATTATTTCAAATGCAGCTGTAAACAATTTTATGTTCTTAATAAAACTATATAGAATGTAAAATCTCCGAGATGTTTGCAAAAAACTGCTATTTGATAAGAGTAGAACTATTACTTCGTGTTCATGCAAGACTGAATAATGTGTACTGCCTACTTTACTTCTTCATCGCTCATAAATTTCTTTCCATGCAACTGTTTTTTTATTTTAGAAAACAGGTATAGATCTTAAGAGCTAGGTCTGGATTACAGGGTGGGTGACTCAAAATATCAAGCCCACTTTATGCAGGACAACCAGCGCAACACGACATTTTTTTTCTTTAATTACTACTCTTAACGGCTCCAAGTTTCAGGCGTAGTATTCTCCAGTTATGGAAACGCATTTATCTTTGTAATCAATTAACAGGATTCCTTCTGAGTTCCAAAAAACAATAGCTAACAGTAGCAAGTTTAAGGCGTTACAGTTTGACTATGACACTTTAAACTTCTTGTGTTGAATGCCTTTTCTATGCCAGTGCAGGGAAACATTCGATGAGCTGTTGTTTTTGCTGCGGCGGTCGCATTCGGGTCACCTATCTTGCGCTGACCCCAGATGGCCATTAAAGATGTTAGAAATGGTTGTATCAGATACTCCAGTTATTCCTACGAGTTCTGTCTTCTTTACCCGAGCATCTTCCATTATCAATTTTTCGACTTTTTAACAAGTTCTGGAATGCTCACTTCGATATACCACCCCGCCCATGGGTCATCTTCAAGTGATTCCCTACATTGCTTAATGCGACTCTCTCACCCCGTAAACCGATAGGATCTCTTCCAGTATGATATGAAGAAACTTTCCTTGTGTTATAAGGAACATGATAATGGCACGATTTTCTCCAGTCACACTTTTTTCCTGATTAAGTTGCTTGGGCGACAATAGTTCGAAGACTACTGAAACGATTATGCTAATACTACAGTATAGAGCTATATAGATATAGTAGTTTCACTCCTTGTCGGCACCTTTGAAGTTTGTCTCCCAAAATGGTTCTGCAAATATTACGCGGGCGCAGCCAGAGGCGTAGTCAGTTCTTGTATTTCACGAGCAGAAATAAACCAGCGGGTGTTTGTGAACAAATGGTTTATGAGAAAATTATGTTAATTTATTTATAAAATTACGAAAAAGCGATATCAATGATATAAAAAAAAAGAGGTTTTTATTAAGTACATATTACATTTAAAATGTAATACGTTATACGCACAACGATCAATGGTGTTACAAAATTGTTTTTTTTGTTTTGTTTCTACAATGTTTTTTTCCATTGCTCACAACTACAATAAACAATACATATGCACATTTTAACAATTGAAGACATTTTAACGCGCGTGGGGATCTTACCGCATTGGCTCTTTCGGAAACCTGAAGAAGCTTAGTTTAGAATTGCCCGAACTATTCTTGCGCCGAGGTGCACAACAATAATGGGGCATTTTTGTTCCAAGTATTCACTAAACGATACACTACCATTATTGATAAAACGTTAGGTTGCGTGCACACCAATAATGCAAAACAGTTTGTTTATCAAAATGTTGGAAATACGTCAACGTTCATTAACTTATAAGGAAATGTTTCAAGGAAATACACACCAATCAAATAAAATGTTTGACAAACATTTTAAACACATTTCTGGAAAATTCTAAATTAATAACGTTTTCAAATTTATTTGACGTTAATTATAATTCCAAATAAATGTATAATTTAGTTTGGGGTACACCCAGCATAACTTACGGAAAATCACAAACCGCATGCCGATTGCCGAGCAGTCGCACCAAATAATGCCGCCACAAGTCAACAGCTGATGGCTGACTACTGCGCACTTACGCAGGAGTCGCTTTGGCGGGGGACAATTACTTCCCTCTAGTGAAACTACTGTTTCTATTATATAGCTATATACTGTGATAATTTGATAATACTTTAAATTACATTATTGAATGAGTTCCCCACTACCATCCAACCCCTCCATTCCGCGAGCATAAAAACGCTTCCTCACATGTTATGAGGTTATTCAGAATATGCGATTTGTACCTGCAAATGTGGCCGTTGTAAATATATAGGCCATTATTATTCATTTTATCGCGTTAGTCACTATCTATCGGCAGTATTTTTATATCTAATTGCTTATATTTGCTACTCGTTCTATTGCTATAATTATTTGATATTTATGCTAACCGGTTACATACAGTAGGTAATATACGTTTTTTTTATATACATATCAAACCCGTGTACATTTTTGCGCTCCTAGAGTTTGGCCAACCGTATTTGTTTCATCAACACTCCGATGGGAAGTCACGAAGAAACAAAAAAACGAATTTTAGAAAGATCCAGTGATACTCTTAGTAGTTTGCTAAATTCGAAAATTAACAGAATTAACAAGAAAATACAGAAGCATAACATAATATGTATTGTCAAAAGCAATACAAATGTTGGAAGATCTCACCAAAACTATGGAAAGGCTGAGAAATTAAACAAATCACTGGATAAAGACAGCTAACTCGCAGAATCCCAAAAGGAAAAATTATGCTTGGAAAGAGGGCGCAAGATAAAAAGGAAATTTCTCTGCATAGTATGAAGGAAGTAATCAATGTGATACTGTTTACTGATCCAGTTGAAATATAGATGCAAAATATAAGTGCAGTCAATAATATTTTTTTCTTTTCTAAATTAAAAAGATTTGAAGAGCTTGAATGACAAGAAGTTGATAACTTGTGCTGCAAACTTAGCTAGTAAATATCTTGAAAATGAGTGACGCGAAAATGAGTTCCCTACTGAATCCTAGTTTTTCGTGTCGGATGACAGAATTCAATAGTTAATTTTGAAGAAATGAATTAACTTAATCTTCTAAACCTAATTCAAGAACGAACTTCCAACTACATCAGCAAGCTATGAAAAGAGTTTTAGCAAACTGAAGGTAATTTGGACTATCTCAGATAAACAATGACTCAAGTTAGATTGAAAAACCACGCAATACTGTCCCCCAAGAGGTTAATTCAATAAATTTTGACGAAACCATTTACTCATTTTCTGAAAGATAATCAAGGAAAATGATTTTGTAAAATATCTTCATCCAACTCATTTTCTAAGAGGGATCAAGAGGATATTAGTATGTAGTGGATTAAGTGAGTTTTATTTTTAGTCGGTATAAAAAGAAATGCATATACTTCTACAGTAATGTCCGGTTATTACGAACCCGGTTATAGCAAACTTTCGGTTATAACGAACCAGTTTGAAAAGTACGAACCAAGGTTCCATAAGAAATGTGTTAATTGTTTTCGCATATAACGAACCCGCTTATAAAAAACTTTCGGATATAATGAACCTTATTTTTCATTTTGTATGTAAAAAGTTTTCGGTTATAACGAACTTATATTTAGAAAACAAGGGACTTCCCCGAGTATCTCGCCAAAAATGCAGTAGTCGATTCTAGCAGTTTGTGCAAGCAGTCGACGTCGAGTCATCAATCTGTGCTTACGCTGATTCTCAAACGTGATTTTAAGACCATGAGTTGCGAAGAAAAAACGTAAATCTTTTACATTGAAAAGTACACATGATATTGTGAAACGATTGCAACGAGGTGTCAAACAAAGCGAAATTTGTACTGAAATGGGACTAAGTAAATCAACGGTAATAAAAAACTAAATTCAGGATAAGGCATGTATGTATTAAACAAAAACTTCATTGTAGGTTGCTACAATTTGGAAGCAAAGGCAAACCATATTGAAGAGTTTCGAACAAGTACGAAACTCAAATGTGAAAAAAATCAAAAACCTACTAAGCACGAAGTTGATCAAGGACTTTTGAAATGGTTTTCTCAGCAAAGAAGTAAAAATGTAACTATAAGCGGTGCCGTGTTGCAATCTAAAGCTGAAGATCTTGGGAGTAAATTGTTGGAAGATCCTGAATTAAAATTTAGTAGAAGTTGGATCGAAAGGTTTAAACGAAGACACAACATCAGCAGCGGAAAAATTGTTGGAGAGGCAGCCTCAGTTAATATGGATGTTGTGAATGACTGGTTGGAAAATAAGTGGCCAATAATTAGAGAAAACTTTGGAGATGAGGACATTTTTAACGGCGATGAAACGGGGTTGTTTTATAAGCTCACACCAGACAAGACATTAAGATTCAAAGGGGAGACCTGTACAGGCGGAAAGTTATCTAGAGAAAGAATTACCGTCTTGGTTGTTGCAAATTTATTGGGGACAGAGAAAAGAAAATTATTGGTGATGGGAAAGGCCAAAAACCCCCGATGTTTCAAAAATGTGGTACGATTACCAGTCAATTATAAATGTAACAGAAGAGCTTGGATGACCTCCGAAATTTTTACAAACGAACTACGAGAATGGGATGATGAATTACATCGTAAGAAACGAAAAATCTTATTACTAGTGGACAATTGCCCGGCTCATCCGGATGTAAAAAATTTGGAGTGCATTAAGTTGGTGTTTATGCCTGCGAATACAAGTTCGAAATTGCAGCCCATGGACCAGGGTGTTATCCATAGCTTAAAAAGCAATTACCGACGGTTCCTACTCTCGAAAACTATAAATTCTATTGATAATGATCAAACTAACTTCACTGTGAGTCTCTTGGATGCAATTAACTTCATCCATATGGCATGGCAAAAAGTGTCAAAGCAGACAATCGCTAATTGTTTTCGACACGGCGGATTTATCAGGCGTGAGGATGAATTTGACTCAGATGACAATCTACCATTAGTCGAATGGCTCACAAAAAATCATGAAGAAAGTGTTAACGATGTTCAAGATGAACTCACTCTTGGTGAATATGATTTTAATGAATACGTTCACGTTGATGACAACCTTGTAAATGTGGAATTTTTGGATGATGATGCCATTGTAGCTTCTGTGTCTTCTGCAGCTAATCAGACTGACGATGAGAACGAAGAAGATGAGAACGAAGAGGAGGAAACCAAAAATAACGAAGTACCACTAGTTCCAACCACTTCAAATGCAATCCAAAATATTGAAGTCGTTCGTCATTTTCTTCAAACGCGGAATACTCCGCAACATATTCTTAATAAGCTAAGCGAAGTGGAAGTGCACATCAGAGAGATTAATCTTGCCAAAAAAAAGCAAACTAAAATAAATACGTTTTTTTAGTACATAATTAATATTTTCAAGTTGTTTCAGACATGTAATGTTTGTAATGTATTTTGTTATATGAAAAAAGAATAAAAATTGACTCCCTCAAAATAGTGGTGTTTTTTCAAAATCATCACTTATAATGAACTTCGGTTATAACGAACCTTTTTTGCCGGTCCCTTGGAGTTCGCTATAACCGGACATTACTGTATGTTATAAAACATGTTTCAAAAACAACTACATCTTAGTAGGCACTGAGTAACTAGTATTTGCAAATTATAATAAGCCGGTTTTATTTATAAGTAATTATTTATCTAATGGTATTTTAACATTTTTCATTTTGTGACTAGCAATGTATTTTTTCTGACAATTAAGTTTTTTACTTAATAAGCAATACTAATATTAGTATATTAAAGTATAAGTGGATAATAGAGTCATTAAAACACGCGCGATGTTTCAAGCACGACGGCGGAGCCGGAGTGCTTGAAATAGAGCAAGTGTTCTAATGTCTAGTTATCCACGAATACTTTACATTATATTTTTTTATTGGTACACTTTAAAAACATAAGTTTTACTGGTTTTAATACTACAAATGAAAAAACGAATTCATAACGTAAAATTGTTGGATGTGATATGACATTAGTATACTTTTGGTTGTCATGGAAATGATTAACTAAGCAATCTGTCACATAAAGTCATTTTTGTGTAACGATGAGTTCGAAGATTGATTACTTAAGAGGGGCGTTTACCTATCGAAAACTAAGGCTTAGTGGTGTAAAAGGCATAAATTTATAATGTCAAGGTCCGCTTTTGTACTAATTTATTTTCTTAAGAAAGTCATGTGTTTTAGAAATAACCACAAAAATACATGAATTTGATTAGTGTCTACTAACTAAGGTTGGTACACAAAAGAAAAAAAACGACCTCTACGCGCGAGCTGCACATTTGATGTACGATATAAAGAAAAAATCAAATTTATGTAATTATTTTTAAAGATAAAAAACATTAAACAGTAAACATTGTCACACACATTTTGCACGCGGTTTTTCGCGTCGTCTATCCCCACTTTACGGTATCTCTACCGGTCCTAGCGAAGACGAAAATCTATCGGAATCCGTCGGCTATTGCAGACTTAAATTCGAGTGACAGTTTAATTACAAACTGTCACTCGCATTTAAATGTCATATACAGGGTCCGGCAACGAAGCGGGGACGGAAGATTACATGCCTATTTGAAAGTTAGTCAAATATATAGTCAACGGATTTTCTTGCGCGCCATCATGCGCACGTTTTAAAAATATTTTGGTTTATAAAGGCTGTTCCAGATGGAAATGCCAGACTAAAGTTGCTTTTTTTAAAATGGAACAACCTGTATATTAATAGATAAAATGATCCGCGCTTGAAAGCTGGTTACATCGATATAATGCTGTATGGGTCTAAAGTTGATAGTTTCTGTGTTAATAATTATTTTACTTGATAAATTAATACATTTCAGTAGTTCCGAAACCAACAGAATAGAATATTTTTTACTAGTATTGAGTTTCGTTGCTACGTGAAATAAATTCTGTAACTGTTCGCGTTATACAGAGTATTCACAATTTCGCAAAATCGAAGAAATCTCGTAATTTTTAAGTGGAACACCCTGTATATCAGTTCATTTTTGAATTTCTTATTAAATTTGACATCAAAAACATGTAAGACGTTAATACTATAAAAGTGACTCTTACTGAGCTATTGTCTCTTTTTGATATAATTTTGTCAGTTTTGTGGTTTTAATTAATATAGTATAGTACTGACAAAATTATATCAAAAAGAGACAATAGCTCAGTAATAGTCACTTTTAAAGTATTACCGTCTTACATGTTTTTGATGTGAAATTTAATAATAAATTCAAAAATGAAATAATATACAGGGTGTTCCATTTGAAAAAATGACTTTTTTGCAAAAACTAACAAAAGCATATCAAAAAACGACAGTAGCTCAGTAATAGTCACATTTAAAGTATTAACGTCATACATGTTACTGCCGTGAAATTTAATAATACATTCAAAAATGAAATAATATACAGGGTGTTCCATTTGAAAAAAATGACTTTTTTGCAAAAACTAACAAAAGCATATCAAAAAACGACAGTAGCTCAGTAATAGTCACATTTAAAGTATTAACGTCTTACATGTTTCTGACGTGAAATTTAATAAAGAATTCAAAAATGAACTGATATACAGGGTGTTCCATTTAAAAATTACGAGATTTCTTCGATTTTGCGAAATTGTGAACACTCTGTATAACGCGAACAGTTACAGAATTTATTTCACGTACCAACGAAACTCAATACTAGTAAAAAAATTCTATTCTGTTGGTTTCGGAACTTTTGTTATTCCTTATGCAGAATAACCTACTGAAATGTATTAATTTATCAAGTAAAATAATTATTGACACAGAAACTATCAACTTTAGACCCATACAGCATTATATCGATGTAACCAGCTTTCAAGCGCGGATCATTTTATCTATTAATGTACAGGATGTTCCATTTAAAAAAAAAGCAACTTTAGTCTGGCATTTCCATCTGGAACACCCTGTATAAACCAAAATATTTTTAAAACGTGCGCTTGATGGCGCGCAAGAATATCCGATGACTAAATATTTGACTAACTTTCAAACAAGCATGTAATCTTCCGTCCCCGCCTCGTTGCCGGACCCTGTATACCTATAATATTCGAGTGTATAATAATATAACAGTTATGGGCAAGCGAACATTGGTTTATTATAAAACATCAACAACATCAACAGTTTCGTAAGTATTCATTTTTTATACATTATGTTTCCTATCTATAGCATTTCTTTATCTATGACAGAATTTGTGAATAACATCGAAGCGCTGTGACAAAACCGAATATCGTCAACCTCCACCTACTTACACCCCCTTGCGTCTACCCGTCCCGCGAGTAATATAAGTTGCATAAGTTTGTATTTGTTGGTAAACGCCACTCTTAAGTAATAAAGCCGAATGTCGATTAATACCGCAAAATTCGGAAAGTGCATTAAAATAGAGTACAACATGTTTGTCAAATTGATGGAAGAACAATAGGCTACGGTTATAGATGAACGTGTTGTGTGTCGACAATGTGGGCAATCCATTCAAAATTGCAAAGTATGTTGAGGATAAAGGGGTTGATATAAAATTATTTGCAAACGTTCATGCATTCATGAAAGCAATTAGCAGGAATAACGTATCAAAGAAGGCTTATGTATTCAAGGAAGACGATTCGCGGACATTTTTTAAAGATGCACCGAACATACTGTTGCCGATAGTAGTGGAATTCATTATGTCAGTTTAGTGAAGCAATATTTATCATTGCGTCCACAAAATGCTAGTGAGTTTTCTTACGGTATGACAAGGGGAAATGCACTAATCAAGTAGTGGGTATTAATACGTTTGGATCATGTCCATTTCAAATTGTACGCTCTCAAAACATGCTTTATTCAACAACAAGTAGGTTGGAAATCGACAGCTGTGGCGAGTAGTTACGTTGAAGAGAGTATTAGCAATAAGAAGAATGTTTCAAACCTTATTGGGAATGCCGCCCATAAGTGGAAGCATGATCTCAGTGAATTCCGAAAATAGTGTTAGCCATTTGAGTAACATCTCCCCTGATTTAAATAACCAAGGATTTAATATTTCAAACAATACAAATTGCACATTTAATATTTATTTAAAATGAGAGTTTTTTTCAATAAAATTATTATGAAAAGTTGTTCTGTCAGATTAATTGATAAAAAGTTGATATTTATACTTGACTTATTTGAATTTGTTGACTTTGCCGTGGTAACTTTAAAACACGCGCGTGCTTTAATGATTGATTTATACACGCGCTGGCGTGTTTTAAATAAGCAAAATGATGTACCAATAAAAAAAAATAATGTACACATTGCAAAAAAAGTATTTTTATTCTTGAAGCATATTTTCGAAGTGCACAATTTCTTAATGGAGACTGGCAATATTCATATGCGGAATGTAAGCGACAGTTTCACTTGCAGTTTCCTAATAGAGTTGTGCATAATACCGCTTTATAACATCATAATATTCGCCTAGTCGTGGAGAAGTTTGGGACAAGATCTGTGGTAAAAGACAAAAGTTCTGGTAGACCACATGGAACCGACTCCCGCCGACTAATTTTCTAAATTCGGTACTGATCGAAGGTACATTTTTTGACTACATACATATAGCAAAATGAGTACAGGTTTGGTGCACACCGATTATACAAAATGTTTAACAAACAATTTATTTGCACACAAATTTGACAAATTATTAGGTTGTTGTACAGTGTTGCACATAAATTAAATAAAAAATGTACTAACTCATTATACACCGGACGTGCCAGGCTTAAATTACGACGAAGCAAAGAAATAATGTAAACAACACGTAGTTACTGAATAGCACTATTCATATGGTGAACTGCATGCAACAACTGTTGTTGTCCCAAAAACGACAGCAAAAAAGTCCATTAACTCGTACCGGGTGTTTTTTTATCTTTGATATCATTTTGATCACCTGCAACTTTCTTGTTTTTAAAAATATCAGAATGAAGCAAAAATCATTTTGCATAGGTATCTATGAAGTTTTTTACGTTTTAAAAAATAAAACAAAACACTAACGTTTTTCCAAGATATTAACCTAACTTATATTTTTTTAAATGGAAAGCCCTAAATATTTTCGGATATTTCGCTTTTACATGAAATTTCAAGTATATTTTATAAAGCATACCCCATACCTATCTTCAACGGTTTGCGAGAAAACGGCGTTTAAACATGCCATTTTTAGAATAATTTAATTTTGTAAAATTGTTTTTTTTAATAATTTGTTACTTTGTTAATCGTTAATCTTTTGTTTTATTAAAAATAAACTTTCTAAATAATTATGAAAAATGATTTCTGTTTGATTTCGACATCTTTAGGAACAGGGTTACAAAACTAAATTTTTCTTTGTTGCATGTTCAAACGCCGTTTTTTCGCAAACCGTTGAAGATAGGTATGGGGTATGCTTCATAAAATATACTTGAAATTTCATGTAAAAGCGAAATATCCGAAAATATTTAGGGCTTTCCATTTAAAAAAATATAAGTTAGGTTAATATCTTGGAAAAACGTTAGTGTTTTGTTTTATTTTTTAAAACGTAAAAAACTTCATAGATACCTGTGCAAAATGATTTTTGCTTCATTCTGATATTTTTAAAAACAAAAAAGTTGCAGGTAATCAAAATGATATCAAAGATAAAAAAACACCCGGTACATTCCTTTCTTCATCGGCGTAGGTAGAAGCGTGAGGGGTTTTTAAAGTTTATTATATTTACCTTATATTTCGTAAGATAAATAAAGTTATATATGTATGTACCTATTCATACTTATGTTCGTTTCGTTTCTTTATTGTTTTGACTGTTAATTACATGCTTCGTAATTTTTGTAATAGTACCTGTTTAATTAATACCGTTTTATTGAACTACTTCTCCTAATTATCTTGACGTAAGTGTGCACTGGATTTTGTTCCGTTTCAATAACATTCGCTTACATTTTTAGTTATCATTTTTTTAGATCTAGAACATTTATGTTACTATGATATGGAAGAACGTCGAGAATGGCATCGTGGAACAATGGCGAGTTGTATTAAGGGTCATACTGATTGTACGTCCATTGTCAGTGATTCCGAAATTTATTGCAGTCTGTAAAATATCGTTACAGAATGCGCAAAAATCGTACGCACAACGTCACTTGTCATCGCTAAAACATATACAGAAATTGCACCCGTTGGAACTTGACAATTTTAACGAAGAACTCTGTGAAGCTTCAATGGCGGCTAACATCCCATTAAATAAACTTAACAATCCCACTTTCAAAAAGTTTCACCAAAAATATACTGGTCGAAATGTTCCTCATGAATCCACCTTACGCAAATATTATGTTTCTATGTGCTTCAGGAAAACAGTAGAATGCATTAGAAAACATCTTTCAAATCAGCACCTATGGATAACTGCCGACAAAACTGTCGATATATTAGGACGCTGTGTGGTAAATGTTGTAGTTACTGTACTAATCAAACTATTCCATATAACGCATATGTAACAGCATCTAAAGTTATAAATACAGTTGATGCGGAAACAGTTGCTAAAACCATTGACGAGAATTTGCACAAAATGCTTTATTCGGACGAGAGGTACAGGGAAAAATAGTTATTTATTATACATAGGAAAAAGTATTAGATTTTAGCTCAAGGTAAGGTTTATCTCCCGACGCGAAGCGGAGGGAGATAAATTACCGAGAAAAAATCAGTTGTTATTCCTTCAGGAACACTTTGGAAATGTGCCTAAACTAGTCACATATTTTGAAAATCGAAATCTCAAGTTAAAAGATGAATTAACCACATTGGATGTGGCCATTAATAACTTCAAAAGTATTCCAAGTGACTTCGGATGTGGCCTTCAGCAAAAGTTGCACGCAGTTTTTAAGAGAAATCCAGATTCAATAACATTGTGGCAATTGTGTATGGGGACAATGACACAAAATCTAACTGCTAAATACGCTGAAATAAAAG
Organism: Amphimallon solstitiale; assembly: GCA_963170755.1. Lineage (NCBI taxonomy): Eukaryota > Metazoa > Arthropoda > Insecta > Coleoptera > Scarabaeidae > Amphimallon > Amphimallon solstitiale. Next base: position 124,523,949 of record OY720681.1, on the reverse strand, counting down.
AATATTTCCAGTGCGCACCTATAACCAGGTGCAATGTAGGATGGACGTTTTCTATCCACAAGGATGTACTTCATTCAAAGAGAACAAATCTTACAGAAGAGAACCTTGAGAAAGTATTACTAGTAAATATTAATACTCCTTTACTCGACTTGAACTACAAAATGAACAAATAATAACGTATTTTGTATTTTATAGATCACCACCCACTTGTTATCCAATTATATAAATAAAATTAAAACTCTTTAAAAATAGAGAATTTTGATAATGCGCCCATGGGCGATGAGTCATCAACCTTTAGCGTCCGGTCTATATAACTCATTATTAATTAAGAATCTGGCAAAAATGCTTTAAATGTTTGTGAAACAGTTTGCTTGATTGGTGTGCATCCCCATCAACCATTTCATATAATTTAATGGATGCTGGCGTACTTTTTGTTTGTCAAATCGTTTACCCAGTACACTAAATCGAACCGGAAACAAATAATTTAGCGGTTGATAATGAAAAATTAAAAATAACTCCGAAATTATTTGGTTTGGGTATAGGACATTATTACCAAAAATTAAGCGCAATTAACGCATCATTCCAAAAATATAATAATGTACGGTGTGTTCCATTTGAAAAAAATCAGTAAACGCTCTTTGACGATAGCCAAATTGATTGCATCGTAACAAACAACCTGTACAATAAAATGAATGTTTGATTATTTTGTAGGTTCAACACATCCCTTGGCTGCATACTTACTAAATAATTTTGTCTTAGATAATCGTAATACTATCCCATAGAATTATTTTTTTTATAATTTTCCTTAATAACTCAACAATACGTCATCCAAAACCAAAACCCCAGATATCGATGAAAACATAAATTAAAGTAGATAAGGAAAACCAAAAATATACAGGGTGTTTCATTTTAAAAAAAAAATTGAATGTGTGCCATTTTAACGCATCACCCTGTATAATTCAAATTATTTTCAAAATGTGTGTTTTTTGCTACTGTGCCACTTTTTATAAAATAAATTTCTTCAGTACTATTTAATAACGCCTATATTGGACTTTGACGCACTAATGAGCAACCCTGTATATATATATATATATATATATAGAGAGAGAGAGAGAGAGAGTTAAGCAAAGTTTTAGGAATTAGTCAAAATAAGAAAAATGTGTGGAAAAAATAAACGTGTTGTTGCCAGATTGGTCCCTATTTCAGAGAAACATATTTTCTTAAATGGCAACACCGCATTTTTTTAACAATTTCTAATACATCTTGAGATTCTAGATAAAATAAAGAGGATGCAAGTTTTTGATTAGAGTGGCGGTTTACGAGCTAATAGTGCCTCAACTTTAATACATTTTCCAACATTAAAGGAATAACAAGGAGGCTATATTTGTCCCTGCTCTCATAACATGACTATAAATTATGTGTATTCTTGAATTAAAATGGATACCTATAAAATTATGAGTGTACAGCAACTTCATGACGATGATTGTGATCGGCGACTGGAATTTTACGATTGATTTTTGGAGAAAAAGCGCCTATAACCACATTTTCAAAATTATATCTTATTTAGCGATGAGGTTTCCTTTTATTTAAACGGTTTGGTAAACCGGCAAAATTTCAGATATTGGTCTGATAATAATCCTTGTTGGGCTGAAGATAGGCGGGAACAGATCAATCATAAAGTTAAGGTTTGGTGTGGCATATTTAACAACAGAGTGATAGGTCATGTTTTCATAGAAGGGAATTTAACGGGTGCAAGGTACTTGACATTGTTACGAAATCAGTTCGAACATTTTTTTAAAAAATAAACGTTAGGTAATTAATTTTTGTTACTATTGCTTTTCTTTTAATGTTGGAAAATAAATTAAGTTTAGGCACTATTAGCTCGTAAACCGCCACTCCAATCAAAAACTTGCACTCTTTTACTTTCTTATACATAGTATAAGGAAGTATTGTGATGATGAAAATTTTCGACCTCGAGATTTTTGCAGATGTCCACGTTTTGAGGTCCCCTGATACCAAAAAAGTGGTTTTTAAAAAAATGTCTGTGTGTGTGTCTGTCTGTGCGTCTGTCTGTCTGTCTGTCTGTCTGCGACCACGATAGCGGTCAAACCGCTGGAGATATCAATTCCAAATTTTGTATTTACGTGTATAATCTCCCTCTTGAGATCTGATTAGTTTTTCAGTAAAATCGGTAGACCGGAAGTAGCAGTTTACTTCAGTATAAAAATCGAATTTTGCCAATATTTCGTCAAACACTGAGTTTATACAAATTTATAAAGAATTCATATGTACTTAAAATTAAAATTGAGAACAATTTTATTTAAAAAGTTTTTCGAAATTCCTACCGGAAGTAGGTCTTTTACTCTTATCGAAAATCGGTTTTTTGCGAATATCTCGCAAGTCATGCTTTCTAGGCAGGTACATTACGAGTATAAAAGTATTTACATAAAAATTTTAAATATCTTTTGTATAAAAAAAATTTCAAAATTCGGACCGGAAGTACCACTTTTACTCTTACCGAATAGCGGTTTTTTGCAAATATGTCGTAAATTATGCATTCTATATATATTTATTAAGAGTACAAAAGTATTTAGAGTTGAATTTGCAATATTTTTTGTATACATGAAATTTCAAAATTCGGACCGGAAGTAGCACTTTTACTCTTAGCGAGTAGCACATTTTTTCGAATATCTTGCAAAGGATGCATTCTATAGCGATTTATTAAGAGAATGAAAGTATTTAGAATAGGATTTTGAATAATTTTTGTATAAAAAAATTCTAAAAATTGTATAGTTTGAAATGCTCATACGTATAAGAAAGTCGTGTGGTGGCCACACCTCATTTTTTTAGGGTGTTTTAGAGGGTAGTTTATTCTCAATGCTATGAATAAATGGTTACCGATTAGGAACCTAAATGACATAAGCATATAAATTTAAACATTTTATTAAGTTACTTAAGTAAAAAGAAACACTTTGAATAAGGAATAAAAATCGGAAGAATATTTACATGTACTTTTCATTGGGCTTTTTTTAGAAAGTCTTTTTTGTTTTTAATCTTGTAAAAATCTACACAAGCTAATCTGATATTAATTTTACATATCATCAAGCCTTTAACCGTAGATTCCTTCATCAAACTCCTATCATCAGTCCATGCGTTGTTCATCAAAGAAAATACTGTCTCAATTGGTGCTGCTGTCCCAGGTAAGCAGAAGGCATACTCAACAATCTTGATCAGATTGGGGACTGCTATGTGATTCTCCTTGAAGTGACCAAACAGCCTAAGCCATTTTTCTTCACTTGAAATAATCACATCTTTGGTAGTCTCTTCTTGCTTCCACTGTTCCCAATTTGACTGAAAATACTCCTTAGCAAGCACAACTTCGTCAAACAACTGATCATTGTTTATTTTTATATCGGGTACATCAAGAAGAGTGCTATTAATAATTTCAGCAGAAGTTTAGGCGTTTTCCCAATCAACAGCATTTGTTTTGGTCAGATTGATCCATGAAAACTGTTCAACGTTTCCAAAACTATTCTCCCAGAGATCCAAGTATGCAATGCATCTTTCATAAAAGCCATCAAATTCTTTTTTCATACTGTTACGGTCTTGCTCATCTAGATTACTGTAGATGTTCTTTGCGTCCATGGGGATAAAGTTTGAAGCCTTTCTTTCTGTCAAGTTTCTTTTGAGAGCTTTATGAGCTTCAGCAACCTCAAAAGCTGTAGTTTATCTTTTTCCATTACCAGGATGGCCTCGTTAAACAGTGCAAGCTGTCCGTGGACAAACCACAAGTAGAGCTCGCTCGTTAAATCAGTAAACAATTTTTTTATTGTTGATGGGCACATTTCTTGGTATAAAAAAAACGCTTTCAGACCTTCAAAAATCTGTAAAATTCTTTCCAGCGCGGGCATCATTGATAGAAACCGGGTGTTCCCGAGTTGAATGAGTTTATGGTACTGTATCTCGGCATATTCACAAAATTCTTTTGGTTTAGTTACACGAACTGTGTATATGTGGAAGTATTTATAAATCTTTACCATTAAGGCCTCAATATCGATTGGGAGACTATCTACTGCAGTTTGCACACAGTTGTGCACAATGTGTGCTCCATATCCGATTCCATTGATTTCCCGTCCTAGGTTATTCTTGAGTCGATGGAAAACATTGTTTTTCCCTGCTCTTTTGACACCACCGAAGTTAGTGTTGCAGTTATCTCCACAAAAGCCAACTATTTTGTTGTTCCAATCGTTTTGCAACAGGACAGAGCATAAGTGATTTGTAAGAATTTCAAACGTTTCACCTACCACAGATTTGAAATCTAACAGCTTTACTTGCACGCCTGAATAAAATTAAAGTAGCGCACAACAATTGGCACAAGTTTTATATCCTTTCTGTTTGATGCATCCATACTTACAGATACGTAGTTTGACTTGGTCAAGTCTTCCCTAAGCTCTTCTTGAGCTAAGGAAGCTATGACATGTAAAACTATTGCCTGACACTTAGTTTTTCCGAGTGAGAATTTAGGTTCAAAAAACTTAGAAATTAGTATCGATGAACAAGAATTCGAATTGAAGCTTAGGCTATGGTTTACCTACAGAAATAAAGACAAAGTAATTATCCTAAATAATTCTTCACAGTTAATTATTTTTAGACTTTTTTGGTCATCTATAAAATCAAATTTAATTTTTACCGGGACGTGAAGTAAACCGGCCGGGACACCGGGATTTTGTCCGAAAACCCGGACTGTCCCGGTCAAACCGGGACGTCTGGCAAGCCTATCTATAGGTACATCTTCCAAAAGTAGTGGTAACTCATTCTGCAGGAAATGTAAGTAGCGCACACCAATGAATGTTTCATGATAAAAGTGGGGGCCTAAGATATATCCGTTTAAAATTCCACACCAAACGTTAACGCCAAAAACTGTTTGATTTCTGGTTTGCCTTATCCATCTAGGATTATCTTCTGACCAATATCGAGCATTATGCTTAATTAAAGTACTATTGTTGTGAAAACGACATTCGTCATTCCACATGATCTGATTCATAAAGTTGTTTTCCGCTAACATTACAGAAAATTCTGCCAGAAAATCGAGTCTGCGTTGATTATCTCCTATTCTTAAATGGTGCACTAAATGAACTTTATACGCAAAGTGAGTAAATGTTTGAATGAAGCTACTTATAAAGACAATTAATAATCAAGCAAATGTCACTAATGTGTGCTAATGTCAAAATATTTCCTAAATAATCAAAGCAAGCATACATACATCTAACACAGACATGAATGCTTTTCTTCCTACATACCTATGGGTGCCCATGAAGTGGAATTTATAAAAAGGAACTAACTATAAAATTTAAATTGTGAAGTAAGTATAATAGCAAGAATTGTGAATATGTTTACTGCTATTTTTCCTTACAAATTAAATATTTAAACAAAATAAAGACAAAAATTTAAAATTACTCATACTTTCTTTAAACAAGAATATCTATGTAACCGTTAGATTTTGGAAACTAACACAAATAATAAAATTTACATTAATTTTAATACTCTTTCAAATAAAAAACAAATGAAGATTGTGGCGATCAGAAAAATTCATTTCATCGCAGCGCCATCTATATCGTCACATAATAAAACACAATTGTGAGAGCAAACTAGAGTCGATCACATACTTTAGTAACTACTTTTTACAAAATTCAAATATCTTTATCCGTTTCCGAGATATTTGACCTGGGAGTTTTAAGTGGTACACCCTGTATATATACCGGTGTCCACAAAATAACGCCCCAGCTAGTAGCACCTTTATTTGAAGCCTGATTGTAACGAACGACATGTCAAATTAAACGACTTAAAAAGTACTATCAGAGGAATATCAAATTTTATTTTTAGCTATTCGGTTCATCAAGGATCGATAATCAACTTTTTTATGTTAAATGGCCGCCTGCTACTTTTTTCATAGAATTTGATAAAGATTTTTTTTTCTGAATTCAATAATGTAGCACAATACTGTTTCTTATTTTATTTCAAGTTGTTAAAAAATAAAAAACATTGCAAGAATTCTTGTACTCTTATTTTGGGTGTTACAAAAACAGTGCTCTAAGATGTAGAATCTATGAAGAACGCTTCCCGGACGCATATTCGTATGTAGCGGACGCAAAATACCATGCCATGACGATCGCATTGTTCGATATTAGTCAAATTGTGTGTGTCCATATCGGATGCCAAAAACGTTTTTTTAAACATAATAAATAAGTATGAGTGAAATAAGTCAGAATTAGTTTCCAGAAATGTATGATTGGAAGTTGGTTAATAAATGCACATTTAAATTGAGAATAAAAACAAAAGAAGAAGTGGAGGTAGGTAGACCATTTTTACAGGTTAAGTTTTCGCGTGGCAAATTGCATAGCTTTTCCTTTTGTCATCTCCTTGTCGGCTAATTTTTATCCAGATGCGTAGTGAACGTTTCAATCGTGGAGGGTGTGGTGATTTAAAAATGCCGACTCGTACAAAATAATTGCCGAATTACCGATTTTATATATATTCTTTTATTTCATGCAACGTTGATCAATCATAACGCATAGGTTGTGTGGCCGAGCGATCTAAAGCGCTGGTTCAAGACACCAGTTTCTTCAGAGTCGTGGGTTCGAAATCCACCGCTTATTATATAATGGGGAAAGAGATACAGATATGTTTCAAGAGGGATCGTATGTAGATTAAAGAATTAAATATTTTTAGTGTGGAGAGTAGGTAGTTGTCATTCAGAAAACTCACAAAACAGTTCATATCATTTGCAGTGCATAAAATTGTTAGTGAGTCAAATGAACTATTCAGGCGTCAATTTTATCTATTGCATGCCCCCACGTTTTTCATTTTAAATCTTACAGTATTTTCATAGCAATTAAAAATACATAATCACAAGTTTTCATTGTTTTATACTTTTTAGTCCGTTTTAAAAACATGGTGAATTAAAAAATTATTTTTATTTAATTAATAATTGCTACAATCACTTAAGAAAATATTGTGTTCTGTTTTAGGAATGGGTTAAAGAATATCAAAAAAAAGTAAAGAATCTTGGTCAGAAATCTATTTAAAAGGATATATCACTGCCATTTTAATACAATTACACGAAAAGTAACAAACGGAGTTCGAAATAAGCGATCCAAAAATATTGATTGCCCAGCACAATTATTTATAACAATTCAGCGTTTTATTCCAAAACCAAAAAGGAATAAAACTACTTTAACTGTAGATCAAGAATATCCTTGTATTGTTGAATTTCGTCATACCCACAATCATAGGCTGGATGTTGCTGAAGCGCTTGGTGAACGACCTCTAGGATCTGACGTAAAAACAAGAATAATTGAATTATTCGAAAGGGGTCATTCAGTTTCCTCTGCTTACCATTCCAACTGCTGTATGAAAATGGAAGAGCTAGGAAACAGTTATGAAGATTTTGTTTTTGACAGATATTTGGCAGAAAGAAACGTATTGCATAAATATTGGCCAGACTCAAATTTGTTATTAGGTACATTCCATGTACTAAAAGCATGTTGGCGTTGGCTAATAATGGCAAAAAACTCTGTACCAAAGGAAAAAAAGACAGAAATACTATGTCATGTATAAAAATATTTTATATTCTAATACCAATACAGACCTTGAAAATTCAAAACAGCACCTTTTAAACGACTGTGACCATGAAAATTTTAAAAAATATGTTTAGAATATGCTAAGCAGAATACAGGAGTGTGCACTTTTCTATCGGCAAGACCTTCCATTGAAAGGCACGGATACAAATAACTATAAAGAAGTTATGTTCCGGTTATTGAAAGATATTCCACTCGAACGCACAAAAGCCTTCAACGTAACTCAATTAGCAGATTTTATTGTCACTAGCTTTGAGTCATATTATATACAAAGGATTCTAGATTTAATTTTTGGTCGAGAGTTAAAAGTCGTTACCTCTAGGTATCTAAAAAACTATGATACGAACTGTAAAATCATGTCAGTATATATTGAGAAGATGGAGTTTAACGTCCAGAGTGAAAAAAAGTAATAAAATAATTTACAAAGTGGATATGGTATGTTGTAAATGTACGTGTCCTGTAGGATTTAACGGCAAATATTGCAAGCATCAAGCTTCAGTGGTTAGAGATTATAATACTTTAACGGTTATAAATAACCTCTCCACAAACGCTAAACTAAAGTTGTACAAAATTGCAACCGGGAAAAATGCACCCGAAAGAATATTTCTTCGGCTACAAGACACTAAAATAACAGAACCTATTTTGGAGCGCGCTTTACCATCATCAACTAGTACGTCATACGAAAATGAAATATCTTCTAAAAATGAAATACTGCAGCTTAATAAAGAAGTGTATTTGCCTTTGGAAAGTGAAATTGGAGAATTAAAAGCTAGGTGGTTAACATATTCAAATGATATTGTCACTAAACTTGAACAAGATCCCCAACAATTTTATCCTGCTATAAAATCATACTTGTATAATGTACATAAATATGCACACACCACCAATTCATTAGTCAGTGGAATGTATACTGCATTCAAATATAAAGCCATTTCTTCAAAAAATAAGTCTTTCGCCACTGCAACTCGTCGCAAAGGAAAACAAATTCCTATTCAGCCAACATCAGTAGCAAGAAGAAAAATAGGTGGAAAAAATACTTTTACTGGAAGAAGATCTCTTGGCAACAGTGGGAAAAAAGGCAGTACACTCATTAAAAATTTGCGTAGAAAAAACGTGGGGCTTGGAGGTAATAAGTCCAGAAAATAATGAAAATCATTTATTGTAGTAGTAATGTTAATAAATCAGTCAGTATTTCCTTTATATAGATCAATGTTTTCAACGATCACAAAACGTTTAGAATTTGTAGTTAGTGATGTTATTAAATGAGTATTTTTTTTATGAACATCAATGTTTTTCTTTATTTTTCTATCACAAAACGATTTTGTTAAGCTCACTTACCTAATGGCATATCTAAACATGGCGTATGTAGGAGACGTGTTAACAATTTTTGTTCTAATACGTCTCTTACATACGAATTGTGCTTCGGCATGACTCGATCGTAATGGCATGGTGTTTTGCGTCCGCTACATACGAATATGCTTCCCGGACAGGCGAGTACCGAATCGCCGTAAGTTTAGTCTATTGGAAATCAATTTAAGACATGGATGCTTTAAAAAACCTAGAACAAAAAATCGGAAATTTCGAGATGAAAATTTATAGATGAACGTTTTACTGTGTGTTGAGGAGAATCATTGGACTTCTGTAAGAGAAATTGCTTCAAATCTACAAGTTTCCAGAGTAAATGTGTGTTCAGTTTTGAAAAAAACATAAGTACAAAGCATTTGTGCCGCGCAAGATCCACACATTAGAAGAAGGTAATCCAGCATGTCGTATTAATTTTTGGTCAGTTTTTTTTTAATCAGTTAAGACGTGAACCGTTGTTTTAGAAAAAAATAATATGGTCCGACGAATGTCAATTTACAAATAAAAAAATTAATCGCTACAATCATCGCTACTTGAATGTAGAAAATCCACATGTTTCCATAGAACAAGCTCCACAAAGAAGATTTTCACTTAATGTCTGGTGTGGAATATTAGATGAAGGAATATAGGTCCAATCTTCATCGATGGAAATCTTACCCAGCAAACGTATTACCTACCAAATTTTAAGGGAAGACTTACTAGAAGACAATTTACCCTTAAATGAAAGAAATAATTTAGTTTTTCAACAAGATGGAGCTACTCCACACAACGCCATAATCAATAAAGAGTTTTTGAATAGAGAATTTGATACAGTCGAAGTTTTGCGAAATCGAATAATTGACGCATGTCTGGAAATGTCTCGAGAAGTTTTAACGAATGCTACATTAGGTGTGATACCCAGGTGTCGACAGTGCCTTGAAAGGAACGGTGCCCAGTTTGAGCATTTTCATTAATTTTTTGTTAAAATAAGTTCATTTCATTGAAAAGTTTAAAAAAAATATCATTGTATTATTAAACGGTTGTTTTATTGAAAATACCTTGAATGTGAGAACGTTCTTATTTAAGTAAGCATCAAAGCTTTTAGTTTTAGACATATTATGGTTGAGACACAACTACATACTATGGTTGTCATGATTACAGTACCGGTCTCTTTAAGGGTGAGATGATTATTGAAAGTGATAGTACATTTAAACACAATTTTTTTTTATATTTTAACAACTTGAAATAAAACAAAAAGCTGTATTGTGCTACATCATTGAATTCAGAAAAAAGATCTTTATCAAATTCATATACAGCATGTGTCAATTTTCATTAGCCATAGGCGATTAATTCATGCAATACGTGACAACATGGCACCCCTACTTTCCTCTCCAATGCCAGCGCGACCGATACAAGCTCAAGTTAGCAGTAACTGTTGGACCACTGACTTGGGTGTTTGTAATGCGTTCAGAAATAATATTTACGCGTTGCAAGAATTTGTTTTTCTTTTTCCTTTCAGTAAATGCATAGAATTATTAAGCTGCGTTCACGCTGCATGACACAAACAAAAACGTAATTCTAATAAAATTAAAAATAAGGTAAATACAAAAGGATTCTGAAAATAATAATAAACTACTAGATCAGGAGATCGCGGCGGCCATTTGATGTTTCCCGTTCCAGTAATAAGACGGCTTTTATTGCAGACTAGATCGCAACGCTAAAGCTTGAATGTAAAATCTGGTGGGGAGATCGGAGAAAATCGTTCTGATGTCGATTGTTGCCGGGATTGGTGACGGACAGTAGGGGTGACACGTTGCCACGTATTATTTGTATACGTATAAATCGCACGTAAACATTGTATCCCTATACCTAATAAAAATTGACACATACGGTATATATAGATATGGTTGCTATTATGTATGGATACAGCTAAATATTTTGAAAACGGTTTATTGAAACTGGCTGAAATTTGGCACACTGTTAGAAGGATTTAGACTACATTATTTGAGATGTTCGCCAGTTTTACATCGTCGTTTGTTTCCGAGGTACAAGGCTAAGCATGTGTTACATGCCTGCCTTAATTTTCATAAAGGCCGTTTTTTTTTTGTTTTTACGAATTCGAATTTGACGAAAAGTAAAAGTAAGTTAGCTTTTGAAATTATGTTCTTAATCTGTCGTCAACTGTTAACAACCTCACTTAGACCAAAAATAATAAAAATAACGCATTTTATTAAAATTGAACTCATACATTTTAAGAATAATGAAAAAAAAGTTTAAATTGTATAAATATTTTATATTATAAAATATGCTCAGAAGGCTGTCCTTTAACTTCTTGACAGTAATGAATACGATGGACAAAATTCTGCAAGGTGTCAATCAAAGTATGGCAATCTCATTCTTGCAAATCTGCGATATTTAATGGTCTGTTTAAATAAATTCGATTTTTTAAATGACTCCACAAGAAAAAATCAAGTTGGGTCAAATCAGGTGACCTAGCTGGCCATTCAATTGTTCCCCTTTGTCCTATCCATCTATCAGCCAAAATGGGGCGGTGCTCCGTCTTGTTGAAACCATATGGTGTCTGCTGGTATATTTCGGTTATTGTAGTTTAGGAAGATTTCTCTGAGTCGGGGAACAATGTTTTGTTGTAAAAATTGAAAGTATCTTTGAGAAGCTATATTACCATTAATTAAAAGTGGACCAATAATATTCCGACCAATAATTCCACACCAAACATTAATTTTTTGGGGATACTGCGTATGAACTGGCTCCATCCAGTGCGGATTTCTGTCAGACCAATACCTACAGTTATGGCGACTAACATTCCCATTTAAACAAAAAGCTGATTCATCAGAGAAGATAATGTGATTGATAAAGTTACCATCTTGATTTATTTTGTTTATCATTGTTTCGCATAATTCGATTTTGCAGTCAAAATCATCTTCACTCAGCCTGTGGATTTTGTAGGGATGATATTTTTCGCGTTTCATTATATTGTGTATAGATCTTCTAATCATATTATGATTTAGAGTCAACTGGTGTAAAAAAGTTTTTGGATTTTCTTCCACATCTAATATATAACATTCAAAGAATCTTCTTCGTTTGTAACAGCTTTCGGTCGTCCGGGTTTTACACGATTTTTTGTGCTTCCAGTTTCATTGAATCTTCTTAAAGTTTTTGAAACCGTTGTTCTAGAGATCGACTGTCGATTGGGATGTATTTCATTAAAAACGCTTCCTTTCACCTAAATGCACCATTTTTAAACTAATTATATGACATAAGCATATTTTTTGAATATAATGCAAATGACAGAAGGCTAATGGCAGCATTTTCAAAGCTAAATTACTTTTACTTTTCTTCAAATTCGAATTCGTAAAAACAAAACAAAAAAGCGGTTTTTATGCAAATTAAGGCAGGCATGTGTTACATCGCTTAACAGAGAAAGGAGCACCCTTCTCAAAAATGTTACATTTGAACACCGTGCTGTTTAGAAAACATCAAGTTAGCCTTCTATCTATAAAACGAATACGATGTAGAACTGGAGAACATCTCAAATAATGTAGTCTAAATCCTTCTCACAGTGTGCCAAATTTCAGCCAGCTTTAATAAACCGTTTTCAAAATATTTAGCTGTATCCATACATAATCGCAACCCTGTATATATATATAAATCCATTTATTTTCTTGGCATTAACGACAACGTTGTTTACCACATTATTAGTTTCAACAATATTTATTGTCTTCATCAGTGTTTTCGTTATAACACAGACAACACATTAATTTTTTTCGTGTTAATTACAGTACTGCAAATAAAATTATTAATTTGGAATGTTTTTATTTCCAAACGTTTTTGAAACTTACTATACATAAGTAATATAATTTGTCATAAACGAAGATTGCAACTCGGCATGAGCAACTTCATTTTCTCCTTTTGTTTAACTATAAAAATGAACCCATGCAAACACATGGTGTACACCTCGTGATTCCAAATTGCATGATTTCTGTATTTTTATGATGTTGTGTGTGCATTTATTCAAACAAATTAAATCAATCTCTATATTAACTATCACAAATCTTTCGGATAAACTGTCAGATTGAAAAGTATACTGCATGACATGGAAACTGCAACACCAAGAAGGGGTGCGGATTTTTTGACCAAACTTGGTAGAAACGTATAACTAGTCAAAGGCAATAATTGATTAAAATTTCAAAGAAAAAAAACAAAAGACTAACACAATTTAACATAATTTTTATTAATAATGTGTTGAACCGCCCCTATTAGTGTCACACTCCCTCACTCTTCGTGGCATTGATTCGACTAGGTGGTCGATATCCTCTTGGGGTATGGTGTCCCAAGCAACCTGTAATTCATGCCGGAGAGCTATTAGTGTCTGCGGGGGATTGGCTAAATTAATAAGTTTTCGTCCCATAATGTCCCACACATGTTCTATTGGCGAGAGGTCGGGGGATTTGGGTGGCCATGGCAAGATATTGACATGAGCCTCTTCCAAGCGATTTATAGAAATTCTCGCTACGTGGGGAGGGGCATTATCCTGCTGGAAAAGTGGGTCTTCGAGCGTTTGAAGATATGGTAGAATATGGGGTTCTACCACGTCATCAATGTAACGCTGGGTGTTCATGGTGGTTTGGATGAACACCAATTGAGACCTACTCCCATATGCTATAGCACCCCATACCATAACACCCACTGCTCGATGCACATGCCTTTCAACGGAAAACTGAATATCACGACGTTCCCCACGTCTTCGTCTGACCCTCATACGGCCATCATGCATCCCTAGACAAAATCGAGATTCATCACTGAATACCACCCTGTGCCACTCCACGTTCCAGTGCAGTCGCAATCTACACCACTCCAAACGTTGCTGTCGGTGTTGAGCCGTAAGTGGTAACACAAGATGTGGACGATAAGATTGTAAGCCGAAACCCCTAATTCGACGATAAACGGTTCGAAGGGTTACAGGACGACCAATATTACCTAACCACACGTCAGCAATTGATCTGGTACTGGAAAACCTGTCTCTTAGTGCCATTAAGCGAAGGCGGCGGTCCTGTATCTCATTAGTTCTTCTTCGGCCTCCGGTTCCTCTTTGGCGTCTTTCCTGACCTTCCCTAGTCCATGATTGATAACAGCGCATAATGGTGGATTGGTTCCGGTTAAGGCGATTTGCAATTTCCCTGTATGAAAAACCACCTTCTCGCAAACCAACAATTCGACCTCTGTCGAATTCGCTTAATTGGCGATAATTTCCACGTTACCGCACTCTAGGCATAATAAAACTCTTTAAACACGTTAAACAAAGGTATAATAAGACAAAACCGTTGAAATTAATTTCAAACAAACAATTAATACACCACACATTAATGTCAGCGAAAACTGAATGAAGTGTCAGATGTGTCATGACCACTTGATCTATCGCAACAAAATTTTAATCAATTATTGCTTTTGACTAGTTATACGTTTCTACCAAGTTTGGTCAAAAAATTCGCACCCATTCTTGGTGTTGCACTTTCCATGTCATGCAGCATATATTAAAACTGTCCGAATACATATCCAACCATTTAAAGAACTATTTGTTTGCATGTGTATAAAATAATGCTATTTTAAGGTGAACTTAGAAAGCGAGAGTACAATACATTATTTGTGAATTTAAATTTGCGCCCACCTGAAATTTTTAGAATAATCAGCTTTACAATCATTTTAAGTTTCTATTGAGATTGAATCCAAGAACTATTCATTGTACTCGTATGTGCAACATTTGTTTTTTTTTTAAGTACTACGGCATTTTTTGACACAAGTGTATCAGATGGGTAGGCGGTTTTTTTGCCGGTCAGTTTAGTTAATTTTGTTTGTACTCCTCTGCGGAGATTGTATGATATTATGTTTTGGGAGTGCATAATACTGAAGAAGACAATAGAATAAAATTGTCGAAACGTTCATAAATGTGTTTTATTTAATTAATATTTTAATTATTAACAATTATATGAAATAAACATAGCCGCTAATACCAAGAAGTACATACATATATTTAGTATTCTTCCATATTTAGCAATTACTAAATTAATAAAATGTATTGTGTCACTGGGAAACCTTTGTGGCTTACAGCAGATAAAAACTTAATGAGACAGGATCTAATTGAATTGCTTATAACTCAAAATCGCAAAGATGTAAGTATAAGAAACCTAGATATTGATAAATAACAAATTTTAATTTAATCGACTTTCTAAATGAAATATGAAACGCCCAGTATAATACAACCAAATTCTAATACCATGGTAAGCTTTCTTAAACTACAGTGAAATATTTATTTTCAACAAGAATTGAAATTAATTTACATCTCCAAAACGCTTAAGATACGGAAGTAGGGAATGGGGAATTTATATTTCATGTATTTCCATACACCATCCACTTGGAACTTATAATATATGCTATTTTTTGTCTTTTTATTTAACATCTACCAGTTGCCGAAATATTTTGTTGAATATTAATTGACTTGGTACGCAGTGTCAATAGCTTTGTTTCCAAAAATACATACTTTTAAAATGTGAAGTATAATTTGGGGCAGATGTTATTTAAAATATGTTTCATATTCATAATAATAACAAACATATTAAGCATGTATCTATCCTAGATGAGTAAGTAGCTACGTGCTTATAGCAATCGACAGTTGATATTTAACCAAATATTATATAAAAAGCTATACATACATATTATGTGATGTGAAAATAGAGGAACCGGAAACATAAATATCTAACGTAAAATATGTAAATTAGGAAGAAATTGGGTCAAAACTTTCACTAATGCCACATGGCAAAGGTTCCCGCGGCCCCTTTATTATCTTAACATATGTTGCCATTTTACCATAAGCAACAATGTGTGCACGTAAGCTCATAAATTATGAAAGCAATCCTCACTAAACGGTCTAAAACAAAATTGAATATAAAAATTTTTGGAAATATTGATGGCTCTTACTTGTTACTTATCAAATTCTCTTGTGCAGATTTTATTAAGTTATTAATATTGAGCAAGATGGTATCACTTTGTATTAGTATCAATCCTTATCCACTTATGTATACAGGTGTCCATTTTCTATCTCCCTATTAATTTTCTTAATATTGAAGATACAGGTTCGGTTAAAGAAGCCCAGAAATTTGAGCAATAGGATTTTCGTAATTGTCATTTATTGTCAACGTTTGAGGATATTTTTACAAAAATGAAATTTGCCGGAATTTTCAGTAATACATAACTTCGTTATCATTGAAACACAACAAAACTAAAGTTCCCTGTAGTAATTTTTACGTACAATTTAAAACTCTTAATTAAAAATTTATGGCGCACTCGCTTATCAAGATATAACATAAACTTATGTTTTTACTTTCTTATACGTAGTATAAGGAAGTACTGTGATGATGAACATTTTCGACCTCGAGATTTTTGCAGATGTCCACGTTTTGAAATCTCCTGATACTGAAAAAGTGGTTTTAAAAATGTCTCTCTCTCTCTGTGTGTGTCTCTCTCTTAGTATAAGGAAGTATTGTGATGATGAAAATTTTCGACCTCGAGATTTTTGCAGATGTCCACGTTTTGAAGTACCCTGATACCGAAAAAGTGGTTTTAAAAATGTCTCTCTCTCTCTGTGTGTGTGACCACGATGGCGGTCAAACCACTGTAAATATCAATTCCAAATTTTGTATTTACGTGTATAATCTCCCTCTTGAGATCTAATTAGTTTTTCAGTAAAATCGGTAGACCGGAAGTAGTAGTTTACTTCAGTGAAAAAATTGAATTTTGCCAATATTTTGTCAATTACTAAGTTTAAACAAATTTATTATGAATTCAAATGTACTTAAAATTAAATTTGAGAAAAATTGTATTCAAAAAATTTTCCGAAATTTCTACCGGAAGTAGGTCTTTTACTCTTATTGAAAATCAGTTTTTTGCGAATATCTCGCAAGTTATGCTTTCTAGGCAGGTACATTACGAGTATAAAAGTATTTAAAACATAATTTTCAATACCTTTTGTATTAAAAAAAATTCTAAATTCGGACAGGAAGTAACGTCATAAATTATGCATTCTATATATATTTCTCAAGAGTACGAAAGTATTTAGAGCTAGATTTGGAATTTTTTTTGTATACAGGGTGTACCACTTAAAACTCCCAGGTCAAATATCTCGGAAACGGATAAAGATATTTGAATTTTGTAAAAAGTAGTTACTAAAGAATGTGATCGACTCTAGTTTGCTCTCACAATTGTGTTTTATTATGTGACGATATAGATGGCGCTGCGATGAAAAGAATTTTTTTGATCGCCACAATCTTCATTTGTTTTTTATTTGAAAGAGTATTAAAATTAATGTAAATTTTATTATTTGTGTTAGTTTCCAAAATTTAACGGTTTCATAGATATTCTTGTTTAAAGAAAGTAAGAGTAATTTTAAATTTTTGTCTTTATTTTGTTTAAATATTTAATTTGTAAGGAAAAATAGCAGTTAACATATTCACAATTCTTGCTATTATAGTTACTTCACAATTTAAATTTTATAGTTAGTTCCTTTTTATAAATTCCACTTCATAGGCACCCATAGGTATGTAGGAAGAAAAGCATTCATGTCTGTGTTAGATGTATGTATGTTTGCTTTGATTATTTAGGAAATATTTTGACATTAGCACACATTAGTGACATTTGCTTGATTATTAATTGTCTTTATAATTAGCTTCATTCAAACATTTACTCACTTTGCGTATAAAGTTCATTTAGTGCACCATTTATGAATAGGAGATAATCAACGCAGACTCGATTTTCTGGCAGAATTTTTTGTAATGTTAGCGGAAAACAACTTTATGAATCAGATCATGTGAAATGACGAATGTCGTTTTCACAGCAATAGTACTTTAATTAAGTATAATGCTCGATATTGGTCAGAAGATAATCCTAGGTGGATGAGGCAAACCAGAAATCAAACAGTTTTTGGCGTTAACGTTTGGTGTGGAATTTTAAACGGATATATCTTAGGCCCCCACATTTATCATGAAACATTCATTGGTGTGCGCTACTTACATTTCCTGCAGAATGAGTTACCACTACTTTTGGAAGATGTACCTATAGAGCTGCGAAATAATATGTGGTTACATCAAGACGGGGCACCTGCTCATAATGCCAACATAGTTACTGACTATTTTAATCAAATGTTCCCACGTCGTTCGATTGGTACTAATGGCGTTCTTATGTGGCCGTATCTAACCTCGTTAGATTTTTTCTTGTGGGGTTACTTGAAAGCTGAAGTTTACGAGAAACCCATAACAGATATTGGCGACCTTTATAATAAAATTTATACAAGTGTTCAAAAAATTAGTAGAAATACATTGTTAAATTTGCGGAAGAGAACTAATAAGGCGATATACGTTATGTATCAATCAAAAAGGCAACATCTTTGTTAGTTATATTTGATTCTTTTAAGTTTTTAACAAAATAACGACAAAACTTTAAAATTACTCTTACTTTCTTTAAACACGAATATCTATAAAACCCTTAAATTTTGGAAATTAACACAAATAATAAAATTTACATTAATTTAAATACTCTTTCAAATAAAAAACAAATGAAGATTGTGGCGATCAAAAAACTTCTTTTTATCGCAGCGCCATATATATCTTCACATAATAAAACACAATTTTGAGAGCAAACTAGAGTCGATCACATTCTTTAGTAACTACTTTTTACAAAATTCAAATATCTCTATCCGTTTCCGAGATATTCGACCTGGGAGTTTTAAGTGGTACACCCTGTATATGAAATTTCAAAATTCGGGCCGGAAGTAACACTTTTACTCTTCGCGAGTAGCACTTTTTTTCTAATACAAGATATCCGAAAAAAAGTGCTAATCGCGAAGAGAAAAGTGTTACTTCCGATCCGAATTTAATAAATCTCTATAGAATGCATACTTTGCAAGAGTATGCATTCTATAGAGATTTATTAAGCGCATAGAAGCACTTAGAATAGGATTTTGAATAATTTTTTTATAAAAAAATTCTTAAAATTTTATAATTTGGAACGCTCATTCGTATAAGAAAGTCGTGTGGTGGCCACACCTTATTTTTTTCAAATGACAATCACAGCTGGCCATGACTTCATTAAAATGCTTATTTTTTTCTGATTTCTTATACCAGGTGTCCCAGCGTAGCGGTAAAGTCCATTATTGGTATCTAATAATATAGATAGCGAATAATTTTTATACCTTGTAGATAATCATAAGCTCTACAATATAAAAATATTTTCATTTATACAGTGTGTTCGACAACGATGAACCAACACGAACTTATATTTTTTTTAAATGGAATGCTATGTTTTTTTTTATATTTTATGATAGCCCTTGAAGCGCTGATTAAACTGACATCAACTTGTGTTGGTCGATTTTCAACTGTTTCTGAGATATGGCGATTTTTCGTTAAATATTGTACTACATTTGAAAAGTTGCTGTGAAATAACGATTGATGACGAAATACCTATTATGGGCTCCATTAGTAGAGATATATTTTCAGTACGTGAAATTAATGTTTATTTCGGCATATCTACGCATGTTCTTTAGAATCACATACCATTCGCTAAAGTTGAAAAATTTCAAAAAAAAATAAATGAAACACTCTGTATTTTTATATGTTATTGAAAGGTACTTAAAATTTGCTAATTAAAAATATATACTTTCTTCCACCTGTGGGCGATATTACAAAAGTTATAAGATAAATCCACTACAACTGTAACTAAAATTAATCGAAAAGAGTTACTTCTATTTTCCTTTTACAAATAAATAATTTTTACTGAAATTGTTAAACTCATGAGAAGTTTGGAAGTTCATGAATTAACAATAATATAAAAACTATCTCAGACACTGTGTGCCAAAAATGGTTTAAATGTTAAACTTAGATTTATAGCTTCAGTTTAAAGGGAAGCAAGTACATGAATTTATGTTAAGTGAGAAATGAAATATTTAAAATTGGAATTAATAGATATGATCTATGTTTTGGGAAAAGTAATTGTTTGCTGGCACAAAGATATACAACCAAAAATATCCAAATATGGGACTGCCCTCGATGAGTGCTTTTCAACAATTGTTAACGATTTGAAGAAACTGGCACTATTCCGTATGAAAAGGAGCCTTACTGCTGCCGTAGAAGACGCAGATGCACAATAGGTTCTTTTGTTATGCGTTCAAAAAAATCAGCATACAAGTGTGCGTAAACTTTCTAGAGTTCTTGATGTTAGAAGAAACTTTATTAAGAGAACCTTAAAGAAGATTTTTTAATTTGTTATATGATATCTTATAATTACTGTGATCCGTCAAAATAGTAACTTATACATTGTTCATAATATTGCGAAAGTTATAGAGTTTTCAATAACGTACATTAAAATACTTGTATTGACAGTTTGCTTTTCAAGTGAAGTTAAAAATCTAAGAATGACTTCTTTAATTTTATAGTAATTTAAAAGTTAATCTAAGTATTACGATAAACAATTTTAAGACAAGAGCGACTGCGATATTTTAACTATTGTTAATTCATGAAATTCCAAACTTTTCATTCTTTGAGTTTTCAAATTTTAACAAAAATTACTTATTTGTAAAAAGAAAATGTTAGATATATAATATTAGATTAGAAGTAATTTTTTTCGATTAATTTTAATTATGTTATATGTAATTAAGTCATGGTAACTCATATTTTTAAGTCGTAAACGGGTTTATTCAGATATAATATCCTATAACTTTTACAATATCGCCCACAGGTCGAAGAAAGTATATATTTTTATTTAGTAAATTTTTCAATGACATATAAATATACAGAGTGTTCCATTTATCTATTTTTAGAATTTTTAACTTTAGCGAATGGTATGTAATTCTAAAGAACATGCGTAGATATGTCGAAATAAACATTAATTTCACGTACTGTAAAGATATGTCTACTAATTGAGCCCATAATAGGTATTTCATCATCAATCATTATTTCATAGCAACTTTTCAAATGTTGTACAATTTTTAAAGAAAAATCGTCATATCTCAGAAACAGTTGAAAATCGACCAACCCAAGTTGATGGCAGTTTAATCAACCCTTCAAGGGCTATCATAAAATATAAAAAAAAACGTAGCATTCCATTTAAAAAAATATAAGTTCGTGTTGGTTTATGGTTGTCGAACACTCTGTATAAATAAAAATATTTTTAAGATGTAGAGCTTATGATATCTACAATTTTTGTATTAAAAATTATTCGCTATCTACATTATTAGATACCGATAATGGACTTTATCGCTACGCTGGGACACCCGGTATATACGGTTTGGTATGATTATCTTTTAATTTTTTCATGATTCGCTTCTTGTGAAAATCACATTCTTCTGCATGGGGGAAAACCAAAATTAATAATTTACACAACAAAACTATAGAGAAAAACGAATATAGAAAAAGTATGTGAGGCACCATAAGACCTTATACGTATGTGCATTCGGATTTTTTTTTATGCAGAAGTTGTTCCAAATTAAGTCTTAGATACTCTTATCTTTTTAATAAAATAAAACTTCGACTAGAAGTTTTACTTCCGGTTCGAGTTTTGATTTTATTTATACAAAAATTGTTTCAAATCCATCTCTAAAAGCGTTTGTACTTGTGCGTGTGTAGTCTTTCGAGATATTAACAAAAAATGTTTTTTGACAAAAGTTAAAGATTGACTTCTGGTAGGAATTTCGAAAAACTTTTTTTTAAAAGCAATCTTACTCTTAATTTAGATTTTAGGTCTGTTTATTCTAACCTAGTTTTCGTTTGATGTTGATACACCGTTTCGGTCTGCTCGGATGTCTTTGTGTTCCATATTCAGTCTCACGCGATCCTTATTACTCTGTCATTTTCCATCCTGCTGATATTCTTGTTCCACTGTCTTTGACGTTTTTAAGCCCATTTTGCGAAGTCCAGCACTTGAAATTCGTCTTTTATGTTCTAATTTCTGATTCTATTTCTTAGTGCTTACCCCGATATGTTCCTTCGTATTTTCATCTCGATTGTTTGCAATATATTTTTTGTCCGATTATTGCCAGCCTTTATTTTCATAGCGTCAACTATTATGGGTTTGACGCATGTTTTATATATTCTGACTTTGGCTTGTTTACTCATAAATCTATTGCACCAAATGACTCTTCCAAGGGCTCTGGATATTCTGCATGCTTTATTGGTTTGACTTCTGACTTTGTGCGATCTATCTTGAGATGAAGAAACTTCCACGCTCAGATAATTGAATGTTATGACCTGTCCTATTGGTTTGTTATCGACCACAAGTTTTCACCTTATTGGTTCTTTGGCAATATGACTGTAACCAACGATTTTGTTTCGCCGTAGATATTTGCATGTTCAGGCTTTTGTCTTTCAGGAAAAATGTGCTTACTCATAAATCTATTGCACCAAATGACTCTTCCAAGGGCTCTGGATATTCTGCATGCTTTATTGGTATGACTTCTGACTTTGTGCGATCTATCTTGAGATGAAGAAACTTCCACGCTCAGATAATTGAATGTTATGACCTGTCCTATTGGTTTGTTATCGACCACAAGTTGTCACCTTATTGGTTCTTTGGCAATATGACTGTAACCAACGATTTTGTTTTCGCCGTACATATTTGCATGTTCAGGCTTTTGTCTTTCAGGAAAAATGTGCGAAGAAGTCATTACAAGTGGTTTTCATTTCCAGTTATTAACACAGCGTCGTTGTTTCCATTTTCAGAGTTTATGTTGTGGTCTATTATATAATCTATTATTGTGTTGAACAGCAGAGAGCATAACGAATCGCTGATACCTGTTGGTACTGGTATTGTTCCATCAGTTGGCGATTAACCAGTACATGAGCAAACGTATATAAATTGCGCTGTTTGATGATTTGTATTAAGTTGTTTGGTATTTATTTTAGTTTTAATATGTTCATCACCACTCAGTTTCACTCTCGCAGGCTTTTGTTAGATCGACAAGCACATGAAGACCGGTTTTCTATATTCTTTAGTGTTTTCTACAATTTTTCTTATTATAAATGTGGCATCTGAAGGTGATCTATTCTTCTGAATCTTTGGTGTTCTTCTGATAGACCCACGTAACTGCTGATTGTCGGTTCTAGATATTGGTAAACAGGATTATAACTAGCTCAGTTACGCCTCTGTAATTTTCAGGAGATTCTCAGTCGCCTTTTTGGAATATTGGTTTGATAATACGTCTTTTCCAGTCATTATTGTGAGTTCGTCCATTAAGCAGTCCCACAATATTTTAAGACTTTGTTTGGTATATCGTCCAAAGGGAGTGCTTTTCTGTTTTTTATCCTACGTGCAGATTCAAATTGTTTTCTTGTTATTGTGTTCGTATTTGGGGCCTTTTCTTCTACTTGTTCCCCTTCTTCGAAAGGATATTGCTGGCTTTGTCTATTTGCTGTAGCGGCATTTCTGTACTCTGTTATGTCTTATTTCCTTCTTCTTATCAGTCGACAAACTGTTCTCCATTTTGGTGGAAAACCACCGCAGTATTCTCTTTTAGTATTTTTTATTTTTGTAGTAGTTCTATATTTTATTTGCACACATAGGCTTCTTACTTCTGGTGCTTGGTTACTTTAATATGTATATGCCGGCGGAGGTAATCTCGCCACCAAATGTCACCCTCTACCTGCATTGATAGAATAATCTCATAATCCGGCAGGTATTTTCACCACTAACAGAGTTTAGGTAATAAAAGCAATATATCCCATAATTTGGGAATTTCCAGCACTAATATTAATTAATGTCTGCAAAGTTATTACGGTTTCACAAGTTAGTTTCTTTTGCTCAACAGAAGAGGTTAGTACTTACAATCGGTGTTGTTTATTGTGATAATAATTTAATATAAGTATTCGATTTATAAGATGTCAGCTACGTTAGTAAAAAATATACGGGGTAAAGGTTTACTTCTCTTTGAGAATTTAACGTATTTTAAAGAAAAAGAATTGAAAAGCGGAGAAGATTTCTGGAGATGTATCCAAAGAAAGTGTAATGCTAAAGTATTTACTGTTGGTCCTGAGCTTACAATATCGAGGAGTGATATAGTTCATAACCATGAAGTAGATGAGCAAAAGACAAACAGGAAAGTGCTTACAAATTTGTGCAAGCGAAAAGCAGAAGAAGATTTATTGGAAAAACCTTCAAAGATTATTCGAAGAGTCCTTAGTGCCAATATGCCAGAGTCTGTTACAACCAATGATGTCAATTATGTACGAAGAAATATGTATAACTAACGTCGGAAAATATTTCCTAGTCGCCTACCTGCAAATATAAACGAAGTGCATGAAGTTGTAAATCTATATTCTCCTAAAATTAAAACCGCGAAAGGTGAAAACTTTTTGTTTATAAATAGTGCAGAACATAACATTATCGTATTTACATGTGAAGCCAATATTCGTGCCTTGTCTAAAATGAATACTTTGTACATGGACGGCACATTCTCATATTGTACGAAATATTTTCTACAATTATTTACCATCCATGGACTTCAGAATGGACACTATGTCCCACTACTGTATTGCTTGTTGCCCAACAAAAGTTGGACCACATATAAAACACTTTTTTGTTGTTGAAAGCTAACATTTTAGAATAATTTAATTCATTTTTCGAACCTAGCGAGATCTATGTTGATTTTGAAAAAGCAATACATACCGCAATAATTCATGTTTGGCCCAGTGTCAAAATCAGTGGCTGTAGATTTCACCTACACCAAGCATGGTACAGAAAAATTCAGTTCCTTGGATTAAGTGAACATTATAAAAATAATAATTCCGAAATAGGAAATTGGAAATTACCTTTGGTATGACTTATCTACAACCAGAACATGTTGCGGACTGCGTTGTTTTCGATTTGATGGCTTCTAAACAATAGCCTGTTATATAAATACGCCGATTATTTGTTAGAAACGTATATAGAGCAAAATGCAACATTTCCTACGAATATATGGGCGGAAGAAGTTACCTCGAATACTCGCACTACAAATGCGTGCGAGTCGTTCCATTCCAGATTTAATGCATCTTTTTATAGTACGCATCCGTCTATACAGGGTGTAGATAAAGTCTGGAACAAAATTAATATTTCTGTTGTCTTCGGTTTGATGGAAAAACCCTGAAACAGGTCGATTTTGTTTTTATCCCGTGCACTTTATAACATCGTGAATTTAATTCTGTCGTCACCTGGTTGCGCGCGGGCGTGACGTCATTAGTTTTTTCAAATGGTAACCCGCCACATGTATTACCCCTTGTCGTTAGGTATTCCATTGTGCATGCAACGGTATAAAAAGTTTGGTACCTTACATAACAATTTTTGGGAGAAAAATGCTTTCGAATTTCAAAAAATTAAAATTTTATTTCTAATGAAAAAGTAATCAAAAATTATTTTAAAAAATCAGATAAATTATAATCCGAGGTTTATCTTGGATTGTCGTCAAACAAGACACCCAAAAAATATCAACGGAAGTGTTCAAATTGTCCGCCATTGGCCATTTGACACTGGCCGAGACGGACGTACACGCTTTCTACGACACGTCGTATTGTCTCTGCAGCAATATTTCGCATTTCCTCACGGATACGATGTTTCAGATCATCCAAGTTATTTGGCTTATTGGTGTACACCTTTGATTTCACATGACCCCATAGAAAAAAATCAAGTGGTCTGAGATCTGGCGAACGGGCAGGCCATTCAATTGTTCCCCTTCGTCCGATCCATCTCCCGGGGAAAATTTCGTCGAGGTAACTCCGAACACGCCAGCCAAAATGTGGAGGTGCTCCATCTTGTTGAAACCAGATTCTGGGGTGAGGCTTGTCGGGGGTGTTTTCATCCGGAAATAATTCTACCAATGTTGGCACTAGCGTAAATCTTAGGAAATGTAAGTATGTTTCAGCGTTTAAATTTCTGTCCAGAAAGAAAGGCCCCACAATGCGATCTCCCACTATTCCCGCCCATACATTAACTTTTTGCCGGTGTTGGGTGTGCTCCTCTCGAACCCATCGAGGATTTTCGCCCGACCAGTACCTACAATTGTGGCGATTCACTTCACCGTTCAAGGTAAAAGTTGCTTCGTCACTAAAAACCACATTGTCGACAAATCCGGGATTCTCATCGCACCGTAGCATGATTTGTTCACAGAACTCGAGTCGGCGGTCGAAGTCATCTTCATTCAGTTCCTGAACCCGATTGATTTTGTACGGATGAAGTTTTTCCTTCTTCAGCAATTTGGCTACTGTGGTAAAATCGACTGCATGATCCCTGGCAATGTTCCTTGTTGAAGTGTGGGGGTTGTCCTGAAGTTCCAAGAGAATATTGACCCTTCTATCTTCCTCAATTCTTGGTCGACCTTGACGAGCCCTGTCTTTTACACTACCAGTTTCAGCAAATTTTGCGACAATTTTGCTCACCGTTGACTGCGAAATCGATGCGCGGTTTGGATTTTCTGCATTGAAAAACTGACAGGCTTCTTCATGGCTACGTATTTTATCACCACAACCAACAATAATGAGAATTTGAATCCGCTCTTTTTCGCTCAAATTCGCCATTTTCGCAATGCACGTTCAACACTACCAATGGAGCAAGTATTGTGAATGGATAAGTTCAAACACCAAGTAATGAACTGTCAATATGACGTGTCGTAGAAAGCGTGTACGTCCGTCTCGGCCAGTGTCAAATGGCCAATGGCGGACAATTTGAACACTTCCGTTGACATTTTTTTGGTGTCTTGTTTGACGACAATCCAAGATAAACCTCGGATTATAATTTATCTGATTTTTTAAAATAATTTTTGATTAGTTTTTCATTAGAAATAAAATTTTAATTTTTTGAAATTCGAAAGCATTTTTCTCCCAAAAATTGTTATGTAAGGTACCAAACTTTTTATACCCTTGCATGCACAATGGAATACCTAACGACAAGGGGTAATAAATGTGGCGGGTTACCATTTGAAAAAACTAATGACGTGACGCCCGCGCGCAACCAGATGACGACAGAATTAAATTCAGGATGCTATAAAGTGCACGGGATAAAAACAAAATCGACCTGTTTCAGGGTTTTTCCATCAAACCGAAGATAACAGAAATATTAATTTTGTTCCAGACTTTATCTACACCCTGTATATGTGTTTATCGAAAAATTGAAAGAATTCCAAGTTGACACTGACATCAAAATACAAAGTTTACATATTCCTAATAAAATAAAGGATAGGCAAGTGAAAAACAAATTAAAATATTTGGAAAATTGTATAAATCGATTAAAATCAGGTCATTTGTCTAGGCTAAAGTTCATAAAATGTGTTTGTCATTCTTCGTTACCCAATTAATTTTGCTTCTTTTATATATAATATGTATACCGCATGTGTAAAATCATAATGGGGATAGGATATATGTATACTAGGCACACTGGCAACAACGCCCAATCGTGGCCGTAGTCATGCTACAAGGTATGCTTTTGCGCATCTCTGGATGACGCGCATTTGACCTCTAGTAGTACCAGTTCAATAAAATTGTGAATTCACAGGACACTATTTCAATAAAGTCCTTTTTAACAGAAATACAATACAACACAGTAAGAAAATAAAAGCACAATTCTAATTAAACATTAATTCTTAGTAAATTATTATATAAATTTATTAAGAACGGAATTATAATGAAAATAAAAAATATACTCTAAACAATACTAAAAAATAAAATGTTATTGCATAGGTTCAAAAATGCCTCCTTCAGCAGCAAGGCATTGTCCGAGCCTATCATAAAAATTTTCTCGCACATTACGAATCACATCGACTGTTACGGATTCAAAAACCTCTATGTTTTCTAGCATGCCAACTTGTGCACTGTATATTTTATTTTTGATGTATCCCCACAAAAAGAAATCATTTGGCGATAGATCAGGAGATCGCGAAGGCCAACGAACGTTTCCTGTTCCACTAATTAGACGATCAGCAAAAATATTCATTAAAAATGCTTTACCCTAACCGTATTATGTGCAGGACAACCGTCCTGTTGGAACCAAATAATATCCCGATCTATTCCGGTATTATCGATAGCGGGAAGTATCTGATTCTGTAGCATATCGAGGTATTTGAGTATTTGTCCGCATTTAAGAGTCTTCTATACCTACCCGTTGTATTAATCGAGAGTGAGACTCATCTGAATACATTCAGATTTGCTAATATGACGTTTAGGCAAAAAGACGTGTAGAAATTAAACTCGGACTATATTAAGTAAACAGTTCGCAACCCAGACATACTTTTTATGATTTATTGAAGCTACTCTGTTCTCGAGAACGGCGATGTTCATATAAAAGAAGCAACTGTCTAATAAATAATAAGTCATACATAGTAGAAATAAAATAACATACATTTACAATTTCTATAAATAGATAATTTTAAAACTAATTAGAATTTGACATGTACGCGGCTAGGAGCATAAGGAATTTAAAAGAAACTAAAATTAAATTTCCAATAAAAATGCTTTGCACCGACATTTGTATATTTGAAATATTGAAAAAAACAACTAATTATCAAGTAAAATACTGTTGTGCTTTAGTAGAAAGTAATAATAATAATAATATTTTTTTCAACCCTGATTTAATATTAATCTTTGTTTTAAGTATAGTTATAGTTTTGTTGAGTATATAATAAATTAATAAAGAAAATATAGACAAATACATTTTATTATCGTACGAGACGCATAAATAATATTCTGCCTTTTACTTTCTTATACGTAGTATAAGGAAGTATTGTGATGATGAAAATTTTCGACCTCGAGATTTTTGCAGATGTCCACGTTTTGAAGTCCCCTGATACCAAAAAATTGGTTTTTAAAAAATGTCTGTGTGTCTGTGTGTGTGTGTGTGACCACGATAGCGGTCAAACCGCTGTAGATATCAATTCCAAATTTTGTATTTACGTGTATAATCTCCCTCTTGAGATCTGATTAGTTTTTCAGTAAAATCGGTAGACCGGAAGTAGCAGTTTACTTCAGCGAAAAAATCGAATTTTGACAATATTTCGTCAACTACTAAGTTTAAACAAATTTATAAAGAATTCATATATACTTAAAATTGGAATAGAAAATAATTTTATTTAAAAAGTTTTTCGAAATTCCTAGCGGAAGTAGGTCTTTTACTCTTATCGAAAATCAGTTTTTTGCGAATATTTCGCAAGTCATGCTTTTTAGACAAGTACGTTACGGTTATAAAAGTATTTAAAACATAATTTTCAATATCTTTTGTATAAAAGAAATTTCAAAATTCAGACCGGAAGTACCACTTTTACTCTTATCGAATAACGATTTTTTGCAAATATGTCGTAAGTTATGCATTCTATATATATTTATCAAGAGTACAAAAGTATTTAGAACTGGATTTGCAATATTTTTTGTATATACGAAATTTCAAAATTCGGACCGGAAGTAGCACTTTTACTCTTAGCGAGTAGCACTTTTTTGATAATATTTTGCAAAGTATGCATTCTATAGAGATTTATTAAGAAAATAGAAGTACTTAAAATAGGATTTTGAATAATTTTTGTATAAAAAAATTCTTAAAATTCTATAATTTGAAACGCTCATACGTATAAGAAAGTCGTGTGGTGGCCACACCTCATTTTTTTTGTGGAATTTGTGAAAATAAAATCTGATATATGTCAGTGTTCAAACACTACTGCAGAGGTGAATACTTATTATAGTTGTCTTATTCTGTAATCAGTAAGAATTACCGGAATTACCCCTTTTAACTAACACACAGTTTAATAGGTAATTCGTGTAGTTATAGTTACTAATTAAAATTTCTTGAAATGGGAAAACCAAATAGCGAAAAGAAGAAAGTCAGTAATACATTCCGCTTAAAAAAAGGCTGGAGGAAGAATCTCAAACAATACACAAAAAATATCGCAGGTAAAAATAATCACTTTCACATTTGTTAGTTGGGTACTACCATTTGTTTTTTAACATTATTTCTTCTTACCCGCGGTGCATTTTTTTACTTCTGAGCAACCGTAGAGAATAAGGTACATCGTATAATTCTTGTGGTACAGAAATCAGCCCGCTAGGCAATAAGCTGTTAGTATATGACAAAGATAAGAATAAAAGTAAATAA
Source organism: Amphimallon solstitiale (assembly GCA_963170755.1). Lineage (NCBI taxonomy): Eukaryota > Metazoa > Arthropoda > Insecta > Coleoptera > Scarabaeidae > Amphimallon > Amphimallon solstitiale. The sequence continues at coordinate 124,493,812 of OY720681.1, read as the reverse complement.
ATGACATGTCACCTCAAATATTGCGGGGAGTCAAATTTTAGATTCTGTTTAGGTACCGACTAACCAAGTAGAGTAAAAAATGCATTGAAGAGTCTTACTAATTTTACAACATAATTACATTTATGCATACGTTTAGCTCAACCAAAATCAGCGAACAATGGAGAAGACATTAGTGCGCTTAGTGAATCAATACATCACTTAGTGGAGGTACACCAGAATGAAAATTCGTCCCTGGAGTCAAACTTAGACACACAGTCTTTAGCATTACTGCCTGTAAACGTTGAAAAAGTTCTTACGAAGGATGTGCGAAGCGATGAGGTGAAACAACTGTACATTTGAAATTATGATAAAAAATTATAAAAAAATCTTATAGGGTTTAGACGGGCGACGAATAGTAGATATAAAGTACATGCTGGAAGAAATATATAGGCTAAATTCGCACGGAAACAAGTTAGGATGCACATTTCAAAATTTAAAATTTGCTGGAGAAATTCGCTGCGGTTTAGAATCTAAGCTCAAATTCAAATGCGATATGTGTGGACAAAATTTGATTATGAACCTCAATAAATCGGAAAAAACAGAAATAGACGTGAACACTGCTTTAGTTTCAGGAGCCATGAGTGTAGGAATAGGATACTCTAACGCGCAGGAATTGTTTACCACCATGGACATACCCTTCCCCACACCTAAAACTTATGAGAAGTATAATGAATTAGTAAGTGATGAGTGGCAAAAGACCGCGCTTGAGGTAATGCAGGCTGCTGTCCGTGAAGAAGCTCAATATGCAGTTGAAGTAGGCAACGTCGACGAACAAGGCATACCTCTAATCCATGTAGTAGCTGACGGTTGTTGGTCCAAACGATCGTATAGAAAAAATTATTCAGCATTGTCAGGAGTGGCAGCAATTGTTGGACAGCGTTTTGGGAAGGTACTATTTATTGGGGTTCGGAACAAGTACTGCGTGATTTGTGCAAGGTGGCAGAAGCAAAGCCAAAATCCTCCTGAACATAAATGCTACAAAAACTTTGAAGGCAGCTCAACTAGTATGGAGGCCGACATCTTAGTTGAGGGGTTCAAAAACAGTGTAGCAATGTACGGAGTAAAATATTCTAGATTTATTGCTGATGGTGATTCGAGCACCTATAAGAAAATTTTAGAAGGCAGGCCCTACAATAACATTACTGTAGAAAAAATCGAATGCCGAAATCACCTGCTTCGCAATTTTAGTAATAAGTTACAATCTTTGACAACTGACACCAGATATCCTTTAAATTTGCGTCGTTTGTTACAACGGAATATACGTAGAATGAGAAATGGTGTTTCAGGTGCAATTGCCCATAACAAGCATCTAGAAAATAATGTAAAACTTTTACAAACAGATATAAAAAATATTATGTGTCATGTTTTCGGGGAGCACAAGGACTGTGGAATATACTTCTGCAAAAGAAAACATACAAACGAACCAAATTACATGGACGAACCGAGAAGATGTATAGAAATGCATTCTCGTATCGAAGTATGTCTACAGGTAAAATTAGCTGCCTACTACACAAATATAGGATAGATTTACACAAAAGTCTTTTTGTTTCAGGTGTTAGTTATAAATGCGCGATCACTGATCGCAGATATAGACAGCAATGTTGCGGAACATTTTAATTCCACCGTGGCCAAATTTGTGGGGGGGAAACGAGTAAATTTCTCTCTGAAGGGTTCCTATGAGGCGAGATGTTCAGCAGCTGTAGTAGCGTTCAACACCAGACGTCCACACTACGAATTGCACAAAAAAATGTATTTGAAAAGCCCTACTTGCCGTGTGAAAAGATTAGAAGTGGGCCGTATGCGAAAAATAAAAAAAAGCGCTAGAGAAACGAGCAGGAGTAGAAGTCTCTGTTAGAAAAAAGATTAATTTTTCTAGTACTTCTAAAAAGAGTCAAGAAGATTATGGTGAACTGTGTCAAAAACCTGACATGAAACCGGACGAGTTCGAAGAGCAAAAATACATTTTTTTAAATAATCTCGACATAAGTGAGGAACAACGGCATCAATTAGAGCACGATACAGTTGAACAGGCAAGCAGTGGGCAATGGTTAGAGTATCGCCGAAAGCTATTGACAGCATCAAATTTTTATCGCGTGTGTGCGCGTCGAAAGAGCACCAATTGTGGCAAATTGGTTCAGAGGCTTCTTTATGGTAATGAAATATATGTGCCTGCTATTCTACATGGCCGTAAAAATGAAAAGAGGGCCTTGCAACAATTAGAAAGCGAACAAAACATACAAATCAAAGAATGTGGTTTGTTTTTGCATAAGGATTTCCCCTTTTTAGGTGCCACTCCTGATGGTATTGTCGATGATAATATTATTGTAGAAGTTAAATGTCCAGCATCGGCTTATAAAATGGAAATCGAAGAAGCGATACAAAAGAAAAAAATTACATTTTGGAAATTAAACCCCTTAACGAAACAATATATTGTAAATACAAAACACATTTGGTATTATCAAATACAGGGCCAATTACAGGTAACAGGCAAGAAAATTTGTATTTTTGGTGTGTGGACAGGATACGAATTCCCTATGAAGACAACACATATTAGTAAAGATGACGTTTTCTGGAGAGACAATATGAAAGAAAAGTTGTGCGATTTTTATTATGATTGTTTGTTGCCTGAATTGATAGATCCAAGACATACGAGAAGTATGGTAATCCGAGAACCGCAAAGTATTCTTGACGCTCAGCAACAACTGAAAGAAAAAAGAGAGAAACCGAAAAACCCCAAAAAGTAATGATTGATCCACTGTTCTTCGTTATGTAAACACTTCATTATCATTTTGTTATACATTTTCATATATTTTGTAGACGAAAAGATACTCGACATTGTTCGAATATTTCGCATTTTCATATTGTCGCTTTAGTAGTTGATTTCGGTATATTCAAATTCAGTCGCTAAAAATACAGAATTTCAAGTTGTCATCTTTTAGTTGCCGTGAAGCAGGTAAGCACGGAGCCATTTTCACAAAAAAAAGAGGTGTGGCCACCACACGACTTTCTTATACGTATTAGCGTTTTAAATTATAGAGTTTTATTTTTTTTTAATATAAAAATTATTCAAAATCCTATTATAATTACTTCTGTTCTCTTAATAAACCTCTATAGAATGCATACTTTGCGAGATATTCGAAGGAAAGTGCTTCTCTCTAAGAGTAAAAGTGTTACTTCCGGTTCGAATTTTGAAATTATATTTATGCAAAAAATATTTCAAATCCAACTCTAAATACTTTTGTACTCTTGACAAATATATATAAAATGCATAATTTATGACATATTGGCAAAAAATCGCCATTCGATAATAATAGTGATACTTCCGGTCCGAATTTTGAAATATCTTTTATACAAAAGGTATTGAAGATTAATTCGTAACGTACCTGTCTAACAAGCATGATTGGCGAAATATTTACAAAAACTGATTTTTGATAAGAGTAAGAGACTTCCGGTATCAATTTCGAAAGACTTTCATAATAAAATTCTTCACAGATGTACTCAAAATTGTACATATGAATTCTTTATAAATTTGTTTAAACTTAGTTGGCAAAATTCGATTTTTTCACTCAAGTAAACTACTACTTCCGGTCTTCCGATTTTACTGAAAATCAAATCAGATCTCAAGAGGAACTTTATACTCGTAAATACAAAATTTGGAATTGATAGCTACAGCCATTTGACCGCTATCCAGTCACGAAAATATTGTTTACGGTCGCTATGCTGAAAAATTGAAACTACTGTCACAGCAATTTACAGATCGGTTTTCCAACTTCAAGAACATGAATAACTCCTTCAGCCTTTCTACAAGTCCGAGTAAAAGTAATGTGGAGACACCTGCAAATGGAGTTGATCGTTCAGGAAGGCGCATATTTGATGCCTAAATTTGATGACGTGGAACTCAGTGAATTCTACAGAACATACTTTGCTGAACAAAATACCCACAGCTGAGAGCTTTCGCACGAAACATAATTTGCGTATTTCGAAGCTCGTATAAATGTGAACAGTTTTTTTTTCAATTGTGAAAATTAATAAAAGTAAGCATCGCACTAGGCTTACAGATGAGAATTCAGAAAAAACTTTGCGCCTGTGTACTAGTAGAATTAACCCTAATTGATCATCTTATTTCTGAACATCATTCTCAAGCCTCTCATTAATGTCTTCTGATTGCTTATCTTTTTTTTAGCTTATTATTATTTATGTATTATAAATAAATGTGTGAACTTTTATCGCTTTTTGTTTACTACTACTTATTATCAACCTACGGCCCGCGACGATTAATGTTCTGAAGTTGGGCCCACAACCAAGCAAAGGTTGTCTATACCTGGTTTACACCTACAAGAAAAAAATACCAATTTAAAGGGGGTGCAGCTATGAGCGAGTTGTCAGAGCATGCATTCACTGTTCCGGTAATAGTTAGGCACTTTTATTTCTTGCAGGTGTTTTCCATGTATCGTTATTCTGATTTTTACTTATGGAATTTCCTATATTTCCATCATACTTTCGTCATTATTACATTTTATTCTATATATTTTCGTTGAAGAAAGCAGGAGCATTGAGGAAAAGAAATAGAATAAAATGCAACAATGACGAAATTATGATGGAAATACAGGAAATGCCATAAGTGCAAATGAAAATAATGATACATGGAAAACAATTCTCCGTTTGAATTGGTATTTTGCGAGAATTTCAGTACAAATTTGTCAACACATTGTGTCGCGGATAGTGAGAAAAAAGTACGAAAAAGGCGACCGACATAATCTTATCAATACATTCAGTAATACATCCAACGTAAAAAAAGTGGTCGCTACAGTACAGAAGAAATTAACGTACTTTTCTCCGCGGATCAATTACCTGGTTATTATAATAAAAACATACTTAAATTTACGTTAGATATATTACTGAATGTATTGATAACATTATGTCGGTCACTAACCGCGGCACAATGTGTTGACAAATTTGCACTGAAATTCTCGCAAAACATTAAAACTGTAAAAAATCATTATGTTGTTTTAGAAAAAAAATTGCAAAAATGAGCACCGGTAACTTCTAGATAAAGGTTCATAGTTTCTACAAACGGAAAATGAAACCAAAATTCTATCATTTGGCTGACATATTTCACCGCCCGTGTTATAGGAATTTAACATGCGATTGACCAGTATAGAAGACTCACCCGGTATTTGAAAAAAAAGTAATATTTCTGAGATAACTGCACACTTCTCATAAATTTGACCATGAGATAATTTAAAAAGTAATTGATTCGGATGCGTACATTGGTAGGATAAATAATTTAAAAATAACTAAAATGAGATTTCGAAGTGCTTTTTTGATATTTTTTTTTTGTAAAATAAATGCATCTTTTAGGGCATTAATATTAAATTGTTATTGTTATAAATTAATATTATTATTATATATGTTTCCTATATATTAATATACCCATACACGCGTCTGAATACGTAATAGGTAGCATATAAAATAAATTACCAATTCATCTTTGCAATTTTTACAGTGTATTACTCCAACATATATAATAAATCACATCAACGACGGCAATATTTACTTAAAGACGTGAGGTGTTCCGTTTCAATATTTTGTCACCAGTGGTCGCCACCGTACAGATAAATTTTACCTATTTTCTTGGCGATACAATTACGTGGTTATTATAACAAAGACATACTTAAATTTAATTTGAATGCATTACTAAATGTATTGACAAGATTATATCGGTCGCCTTTTTCGTACTTTTTTTCAATAACCGCGGCAAAATGTGTTCACAAATTTGCATTGAAATTCTCGCAAAACATTAAAACTTTAAAAAATCATTATGTTGTTTTGGAAAAAAAATTGTAAAAATGGGCTCCGGTATTTTGTAGATAAAGGTTCATAGTTTCTACAAACGAAAGATCAAACCAAAATTCTAAAATTTGGCTGGTATATTACACCGCCCGTGTTATAGGAATTTAACATGCGATAGACGGGTATAGAAGACTCTTAATGGACCAAGCAAATGGTCACTCAAAATACCTGCCCAGACATTCACTGTCTGGGGACATTGGGTGTGTTTAACAAAATATCTGTGCTGATTTTCCCGAGCCCAATATCGAACAACAGAAGGATTGTGCTTTCCATTTAATGGAAATGACGATTCATCTGTGAATACAATATTTGCGATAAAATTCTCATTTTCATTTGCCTTTTCCATTACGGTTTCACAAAACTCCATTCTTTCAAAATTGTCATCGAGAAATATTTCTTGCGTTTTCGAGTATTTGAAACATTTTAATTTATTTCTTTTCCATATGTTCGCGACGGTTTTATTACTTACACCCAATTCCTCAGCAACACTTCTGGTAGATAGCGTATCCTCTACTTCGAGAGTGCTACAAATCATTATATCCCGCTCTCCTCGTTCTTCAGCTTTTAGTGGATTTACCTCTCTAGGATTACACTTTGTGCAATTATTTAAACAAAGACATTTTTCAAAGCTATTCAAAATATGTAATATGCTTTGCTCACAGGGTACGGGTCTGTCTGCAAATATTTGCGGAAATAAATTAACGCAATCCTTTGCAGAATGACCACTATAGTACCATTTAATAATTTGCAGTTTTTCTTCTGGTGTGTAGCGAGGCATTGTTACTATTGACCCCTCCTCTGACAAACACAGAACGACTCTGTTCGACACGATCTCCAGATACAATTTTGGTTGTTAAAGGGAGTCTTGGAAAATGCTTTCTGTCAGTTACTTCTGTCAGTGAGTTCAGTCAGTGACTTCTGTCAGAGTTGTCAAGTGACATTTTTTTCGACAAATGCTCGTCATCCAGATATGCGCAAAAGCATACCTTGTTTCCTTGTATCATGACTACGGCCACGATTGGGCGTTGTTGCCGATGTGCCTAGTATACATATATCCTATCCCCAATATGATTTTACACATGCGGTATACCTAATAGTTTGTATAACTTTTTAGTGATTTATTTTTATATGTAAATAGTATATGTATATAAATGTTTACTATTTACTGTGGTGCATGCTATGTAACGTGTTACTTTTTATTTTTGTGTCTTGAATTCCATATTATTTTTGTATTTTTTGCCAAAAAATATATATACAGAGTGGGCCACCGAAAACGAAACAGATTGAATATCTCGAAGGAGAAAACTTTTTTGAAGAAACGCAAAAACAGGTCGATTTTTTATCCAAGGGGGACACCCTTCCATCATATCTTCAACTGTGATACGTCATTCCCCTCCCCTCCATCACTCTAACCATTACAATTTAAATAGGGAAAGTACTAAATACGATACATCATTGAAAAGGTAATTGTACGGAGAATTCAGCAATGTGATTGTTGGTTGCGCTATTTTTGATTTTAGCGCCCTCTAGCGGGTAAAAAAACGGTTACGTATTTCACAATGTGACACATCATTTCAAAGCTAATTTTATTAGCAATTTAATGCACAATTGAAAAAAAATTAAATAATCGAAACACCTTGCAGAGCTCTAATATTAGAAACTACGAACTTATTAGTTTACAAAAGACACTGACAGTCTGTACTTGAGAATGATGACAAATAAATGTCAAAGATATTACGTATTTAGTTGCTAATAAAATTAGCTTTGAAATGATGTGTCACATTGTGGAATACGTAACCGTTTTTTTTCCGCTAGAGGGCGCTAAAATCAAAAATAGCGCAACCAACAATCACTTTGCTGAATTCTCCGTACAATTACCTTTTCAATGATGTATCGTATATACTACTTTCCCTATTTAAATTGTAATGGTTAGAGTGATGGAGGGGAGGGGAATGACGTATCACAGTTCAAGATATGATGGAAGGGTGTCCCCCTTGGATCAAAAATCGACCTGTTTTCCCGTTTTTTCAAGAAAGTTTTCTCCTTCGAGATATTCAATCTGTTTCGTTTTCGGTGGCCCACTCAGTATATATTACTATCACTACTTCTTTTTATTATTATCCTCAATAAAATCTCAAATTTCATTTATTGGTGTTGAATGTTTGCAAAATTATAATTTCATTCTTCCTTCATTACTTCATTACTAGTGGTGAGAATACCTATGGTATTAACGTGAATCCTTACGGACGGTGGGGAATTTACCTATAGGATTAAAGTAGGCTGGTCATTTAGTGGTGAGATTACATCCGCCCGTATATGCTTTACGCTTTTCTTCAGTTAAGGCCTTAACTTTTGGAGTGTACCATTGTTAGTTTCCTGCGCGTTTGCTTCCTCACGGTTTCCTAATAATTAATTAATGTTAGTTGTAATTTTTCCACTCTATTTGTTTATTAGTAACATTTTGTTTGTTTCGTTTCCTTTTCATACCTATCCAGAGTCTACGAAGAAGCAGGTCGAATCTTATGTTGGAGAATCAACACCAAACTTCCACTCTATGGGTGGACTATAAAGATATGTGCGGAATGATAAAGTCAATTGTTGAGCTTTATCCGCGGGAGTTTTTCCATATAATTTTGTATTGGGGTTTGTGGTTGAAATAAATGTTGTTTATGCTCATTATTGTGATGAGCGCAGAATGTTAGTATTTCTCCGTTATCGTTGATATGATGTTCATTAATCGTGTTCGGTTTGCAATCGATTGCAAACCGAACACGATCGTCCAGAAGAAAAGGTGTACGATTTCATTGAAACGTCGACCAAGCAGCGAAAACAGTCCTTCTTGAGACTATACACGGTGGCCAGAAAAATGCGGACAAACGCCACGCAGGCCAAATCTTTGTTTAATTCTGAGTTGACAATCTTAATTGAAAAAAGTAGTACAGTGCTTTCTTAAGTCACACGAGCAGCTTAAAAGAATTGTAAATTTGGCAACACCTAATCAGACAAGTACTGTGGCAGTAATCATTTTATTATTTACTATAAATCAGGTAAATACGCAAATTAGCAAGAATTTTATGTTAACATGGATAACAATTTTATTCAAATTTAAAGATAATATGAAAAAATTATAACAACTGTTCAAATTGGTACCCATCAGTTTCCAGACATAATTCAAATCTTCGAGGAAGCGAATTCAAAACGCGCTGCAACATATCCGGGGTGATTAATCGAACTGCCGCCGTAATTTTATTAATTACATCCTCTTCGTTAGCTGGAGGCGTTGCATAGACCTTTTCCTTTAAAAACCCCCAAACGAAAAAGTCCAGAGGATTAAGATCGGGAGATCTTGCTGGCCATGCTATTGGACCGTTACGCCCTATCCACCGATTCGGAAAGTGTTCGTTTAACCAATCCCTGGAAATTCTGGCATTGTGAGCGGGTGCCCCGTCATGCATGTACAACATGTTGGGTCTCAAATTCAGTGGAATATTATCTAGTACTTCTTCTAAAACGTAACGTACTCAATTCCATTTAGACGATTTGGAAGAAATATTGGTCCAACAACTCGGAGATTTAAAATCCCCAGCCAAACATTTACCGAAAATCTTCTCTGATGTCCAATTTCCCTTACTGCCTTGGGATTTTCGTCCGCCCAAAAATGAAAATTATGGCTATTAAAGACGCCATCTCTCGTAAACAAGCATTCGTCGCTCCAGAGAATATGCAATAAATAGTTCGGCTCTTCTTGAATCCTTTGTAAAACATTGTTACAAAACATTCTTCTGTGGACATTATCGTTCACATACAAAGGCTGCACTTTCCTTGCATGAAACGGATACAAAAGATTTTGAGATAGTGCTGAGTGCACTGTTGTTTTGCTACGAATATTCAGTTCCCGAGCTATTTGTCTTGTGCTGGCCGTCGGATCTTCGTAAACAGCATCCAATATTTGCTCTTCTAATTGAACTGTTTGACGCTCTCTAGGTCTACCGCTGTTACGATAATTCGGTATAAAGGTGCCAGTTTCTCTAAGTCGCTGATCCAATCTACGGAACGTGTTGGTGGATGGATGTCGCCGTTGTGGATACCGTATTTGATATTCATCTTTTGCCAAGTTTGCATTTCCGTTGCAAAATCCGAATACCATATACATGTCGGCGTATTCTCCAAAGGTAAATAACATATTGTTCAGTATTACAAACAGCACAAAATGTTTATCTTATTTCAACAGCCAAATATCACATGAGAAACGTCAAAAATTGACAACTACTTATTACTTTTAAACAAGCAGCCTTACAGTACCACGTTGCCATATGTACTTTAATTTCAAAAAAGCCAATGAAGAAATGTTAAAAATGTAAACCATTGGTATTAATCGATTAGTTACATCAATGCATTTGAGATAATTCCATTTCTAAATTTCACCACAATGATTTTACATAGATAAATTTGACGAATTTTGCTAAATTTTAGCCGTACAACTTAATGTTTGATGGTTTCGTATGCCGTAAGGAAGGACCGTATAACTTTTTTGGATTAAGATTATCGCCTCAGAATTGAACAAAGAATCGTTCTACCTGGCGTTTGTCCGCATTTTTCTGGCCACAGTGTAGAGCAGCAAATATAACGCGGTTCCAAACCCGAAAAACCACAACGTCATATAATAAATAGTATTACTTTCTTATACGTAGTATAAGGAAGTATTGTGATGATGAAAATTTTCGACCTCGAGATTTTTGCAGATGTCCACGTTTTGAAGTCCCCTGATACCGAAAAAGTGGTTTTTAAAAAATGTCTGTGTGTCTGTGTGTCTGTGTGTCTGTCTGTGTGTGTGTGTGTGTGTGACCACGATAGCGGCCAAACCGCTGTAGATATCAATTCCAAATTGTGTATTTACGTGTCTAATCTCCCTCTTGAGATCTGATTAGTTTTTCAGTAAAATCGGTAGACCGGAAGTAGCAATTTACTTCAGCGAAAAAATCGAATTTTGCGAATATTTTGTCAACTACTAAGTTTAAACAAATTTATAAAGAATTCATATATACTTAAAATTAAAATTGAGAATAATTTTATTTAAAAAGTTTTTCGAAATTCCTACCGGAAGTAGGTCTTTTACTCTTATCGAAAATCAGTTTTTTGCGAATATTTCGCAAATCATGCTTTTTAGACAAGTACGTTACGGGTATAAAAGTATTTAAAACATAATTTTCAATATCTTTTGTGTAAAAAAAATTTCAAAATTCAGACCGGAAGTATCACTTTTACTCTTATCAAATAGCGATTTTTTGCAAATATGTCGTAAGTTATGCATTCTATATATATTTATCAAGAGTACAAAAGTATTTAGAACTGGATTTGCAATATTTTTTATATATATGAATTTTCAAAATTCGTACCGGAAGTAGCACTTTTACTCTTAGCGAGGAGCACGTTTTTGATAATATCTTGCAAAGTATGCATTCTATAGCGATTTATTAAGCGAATGAAAGTACCTAGAATAGGATTTTGAATAAGTTTTGTATAAAAAAATTCTTAAAATTGTATAGTTTGAAACACTCATACGTATAAGAAAGTCGTGTGGTGGCCACACCTCATTTTTTTTCTTTGGAATAGCGGCTGATAAATTACTATTAAAAACAAACATATGTTCGAAGCTGCTCTGTTTGTGTTTATAAACGCAAAGAATATTTGACCACTGATAAAATCAGAGATAACGAATAGGTAAATTACGAAACAATTATCGACTAGAAAGCAAAAGAAGATGACATCCGATAGTAATAATATGGAAAAGATTAAATTAAAAAGTTCATTAATATACGAAATAAATACAAAATGAGTAAGTATGTTGATTTTTATACATTGTTCATCAGTTCATATAAAGTCTACGTCAGCGGTTCCCAAACTATGGGTCGCGGGAGGACAGACGACCTGAAAATATATAACATTATTCTGCAGTAAATTAATTACTTATCTATATATACATACTGGGTCGCGAAAATTTTTCCAGTTAGAAGGTGGGGCGCATTACAAAAAAGTTTGGGAATCGCTGGTCTACGTTATTGTTTTGTTTGAAAAGTATTTTTAACTGAAATTAAAAGTAGACAGAATATAGTGATAACAACGCGTATAGATGAATCTAATTTTAAATTGTAAGTAGAGTTGTATTTGAAATGTAAATAGGCCTTTGTTTAGGCCAAACCAAATTTAATAATTATTTTTCATAAGGTTTATTAATTTAGTAAAATGCAAATTATATTGCATTGTATAGGTATTATTGGAAGGTAATTCCAAAGCATCATTAAATCTGTTTATTTTATAATTCATTCATAGTCATGCTTTCAAATAGATATTTAATAGTTCTACAGCTGGACTTTCCCACAATAAAACAATTTGTACCTTCATATTTGAATAGATATTGAAAGGACTATTTTATTACCATCAATATGCAATTGACCCTCTCACTTGTGATAAGCGAATGTAGGAAAAACCAAACGTATTGTGATACAGAAATAATACGTCATTTATTGTCTCTCAAACTTTGCAGAGGGAGAATATTTTAATTTTAAGAAGAGAACGATTTAGTCCGTTGAACAGTAAACATTTCCAATTTAAAATTCACACAAGACAGTCGATACCATTGGAAGGCCTATTGAGTTCACGAAGTATTTACATTACTCGGTAGCAACAAATAGTACCTACCATCGCGACAGTGCTTATAATTTTCTTAATCATAGTTATCAAATCAATTCAAAATCATCTGTACAGTTTAAATAAAAGTATTAATTTAACAACAAGGAAGTGTTTATATGAGTGTTCCAAACTGCAAGAGAAAACATGGTGTATACCCACAGTATACTGGTCCTTCAGCAGCTATAATAAGAAACGAGCTACCACTAAATCATTGTGGAACCGTTAAAGACCATCAGGTCGGAACACCCTTCTTCTAAAAATTTTAGATTGTCATAGGAAGACATAAATAAATGTCAAAACGTCACAAAATCGTTTGTTACTAATTGTTACAATTAAAGGATTTTTTGGGCAGACTTCATGTCAAAATTAAAGGAAATAAAAGAATAACTGAAACATTTAAGTGAGAAATGATGTGACAAAATGATAATGGCAACAAATTTAATGTCATTCCCAAAGAGCTTGACACATTTTATATCAGCATAGGATGCGACATCAAGTGACGAGCTAACGTTGTAAGAAATATGATCTAGACTACTTGTAGAGGAAGAAATATTAAATAGAATGAAGTAGCAACATTACAATCAAGAGGTATTTTGATTGTAATTGCGGCTGGTAAATACGTTTTGATCTAGCAATTGCATAGACAAGACTGATTCGTTTATTATCGATGATATGCTCGGCATCTGAGAGTATATCACCGATAATAAACGAATCATTCTTATCTATGTAACTGCTTCACCTAAACGTACTCTCACCAGCCGCTACTGTTTGATTTTAAAATCGTTTTCATTTTTCTAGTACATTTCGCTCGGTCTGATCATGATTTGTATCAAACTCTAAAAACGAACGAGTATAGCAGTGACGCGTTGACTATATTTCTCTCGCTCCCTTAGTCGACTCGAGCCGACTTTACCCGAACGAGCGTTACATAGCCGAGCGTGACGGCTCAGTCTCGTTCAGTGCCCACAATCAACGCGCCCATAGAAGTTTTCACTTCAAAAAAGGAAAGGAAAATGGGAGCGGTACATCGAATGCATTTGTAGGTTTGTCAGATTTTATAGGTAATACCTTATGTAGTTGATTTAACGTAATCTACTTTAATAGAGAAAAGGAATTGCTATCAAAAAATGAGTCTTCCTGACTTTTATTATATTCACATTTTCAAACAGTGTTTATAATAGGAAGAAGTAATGAACAAGAATACCCTAATAGCAAAATCATGCACACTTGTCCTACATTAGCAAATACATATTTTCATCCATCTCTAAAATTGTGATTTTGCTACTTGGAATAGATATATGTACCAAATAAATGACCGTCAATGACCGTGCTCAGGACCACGATAAGAATTAACAAAATCACAATTTTAGAGAAGGATGGAAATATATATTAGCTAATGCAGAACAAGTGTGCATATAGTGATTCTGCTACTAGACCCGTGACGTTATTAATTTTATAATCGAATTCGACCGGTCACTGCTCTACAAATGACTGGTCCAGACCGCCACATTACGAACACCCTTATATTTACTTTCTTTTACCTCCCACGTCTAAACTATCAACTTCACTATGGGGTCATCGGGAACTTTTTTGTAAAGAATTTCATGTTTTACAAAAAAGGTACTATACAATTTTGCTCTATCTAGCTTCGTTTTCAAGGCGGGGTAAATATAATGTCAAAAATGAGTTACTTTCACAAGTTTAGCAGCCTTTAGACATTATTTAAAGAATTACTTTACAGCAAGATTAACCATATGCCCTATTCAGTTGATTTTCCTATATATTTCCTATTTTTTGATTGTTCGTGAAGTGAGCAAAATCTTAGTTTGACTGATTCGTGCTTGAATCAATTCACACTCGTTTACATGATTTTAACTTCGCCCAGGCCTGGACAAAAATCCTGCTACGTCTTCTTTTAAGAAGAGATAGATACAATATCGTGGTACTCCTACAGCCTACCTCCCGCTTCCACCGTCAAGATTTTGCGGGTTGCCCGTCGACTGGGTGAACCGCCTTAAGCTGTGGAGGTGGACGGATTCTAATGTCAGGATACGTGAGCTTACGATATTTATAAACTTTTATTTACCTGCGGAGTAATATCAATTTTGTTTTGCTGATATAATTAGACTTGAGAAATTTTAAACATTTAAAACACCACATACAGGATGTGTCTATGAATTGTGTCCATTTGTGGATTTTGGAATTGGTAATGTAAACATTTAAAACACCACATATTGGATGTTCTGTTAATTTAAATATTTTTAGAGTCATTTCTGTTGCTGAACACCACTTGACGGGTGTGTTTAACCAGTTAGTCATTTGTAGAGTATTTTTTATTAATTTTGTTTTGTGATAATCCTCCATCGGAGGCTTTGTTTAACTCTTTAACATTGTGACTAATAAGTTGTGAACCTTTTGATTTGCAAGGCCATCCGTCGGGTGGGTGGTTGATAAAATTCTCTTTGGAAACATTGTATACAGGGTGATTTGCGGTAGACCTAACTTAATTTCACTTTTAGTGCTTAATTCTTATTAATTGGTGTTTTGTAATACGTACGTAGTTTTTTTTTTGTATATTGTTCAATACTTTTTTATCGATAGTAAATTTATATATTTTGTTTTAAGTAAAAAAAAGAAAACTATATTGGTAGTACTTGTACTAACTTGACTGTGCTTATCGATGTAACGAATAAATTGCAATTTATTCGAGAAAGTTACTGGATAAGATTTAAATAGGTTCTGATTTAAAAGTCTATGATTTAAATTAAATTAAGTCGATTGTTTTTTTTTTTAAAGAAAAATATAATAAGGAAAATTCAAAATTTCGTAAATGTTCAATTGATTTTGTCATCTGATATTAACTTTCACAATTTTCAAATTTTTAAATTAAATTAAATTTAATTCCTGAGACTCGGATTTTTCTTTTATTTTGTTTTGTGTTGTGTGAGTTGCATCAGCCGTTCCCTACCGAATTTTAACAACTACGTTCCGCGTGCTGATTTCTTAGATAGGCTTTAACAGCGCGGTGGCGTCGTATAAATTAAGTTTGGCTTGGCAACGTTTCTACCCATCGATCATCCTCTTTACTGAGCAAGGGCAGCCTAGATGAAAAGATTCTCAAGTAGGTAGTGATAGGTTTGTGACTCACATGTGGTGTATAGATTCAATTTTATGTTTTGGAATTTGTAACGCTAGCGCCATAATTGTTTTGCCACTGGCCTCACCATATCTCTGTTTACGTAGCAATACTTTCGGCTCAAAATCCTCTGTCATTTTCCCTCCCCCGTATATTCGTCGTGATAGACACAACTATTTCTATTGATACTTACCATTAGTTGTAAACATTCTTTTTGAAGGCAAGGTGACGAACCCGAGTTGGAAAAATTCGTACATCATCTACATTAAAACATTACATACATAACTTAGAGCTTGTTGCGCATTAATTGTATTACTGCTATTAATGTGCCCATTTACTTGACTTCGACTTAATTAAGACCAGTCCTGGAATGTAAACCTAACTTCCCTTCCGAACCCGAGTTATATTAATTTAAGTACAACTATTCAAGACTAGATAAATCGAATTATGCAACAATTTTATACAATGTGTATAAAGAGTAAGGAATCTGGAAGCTACAGCCATTATTTATAGTGTCTCACAAAACTTTAATGAGTAGTTTTTTGCCATAATTACATAATGTCATTCATTTTTATTTTGTGACATGATAAACTAGGGTGATGCCGTCATTATTTTCTTTTCAAAGGACAATGAATAAAATTTCTCCTTATGGATGTATAAAGTATCATAAGTTTGCATAATGAAAAATGTTAGATAAATTACATTCAATATTTCAGTCCACTGTTCATGACAGTTTTAGACACTGTTACTTTTATCAGTTTTATCACAAAATAAAATAAAATGTTTATTAAAGTTGGCGTTTTACACGTATCTAACGTATGAAAACATGTTCACATTTGTTTGATAAGAAATGAAAACAAACTTTATTTGCACACATAAAAATTGATTAGCCAATTAGTAAATAATATTGTATATCTACTATAGGTATATTTTATATAGTCTACTTCAAATAATGAGGTGTGGCCACCACATAACTTTCTTATACGTATGCACAAGATGTTCTAAATTGTTTTAAATACTTTTGTCTTCTTAGAAAAATAAACCTGTAAGTGTTTACTTCAAGTCCAAATTTTAAGAATTTTTTATATAAAAAATCATCAAAATCATATTCTAAGTACTTCTATTCTCTTAATAGATAGATAGAATGTATACTTTGCAAGATAATTGAAAAAAAGTGTTACTTCTGGTCCGAATTTTGAAATTTCATTTATACATAAAATATTCCATATCCAGCTCTAAATACTTTTGGACTCTTAATAAATATATATAGAATGCATAATTTACGACATGTTTGCAAGTAGGAATTTCGAAAAGCTTTTTGAATAAAATTCTTCTGAAATTTAATTTTGAGTACATAAATTTGTTTAAATTTAGTAGTTGACGAAATATTAGCAAAATTAGTTAAGTTACTTGTAAAATAATAACGTCTTACATGTTTTTGGTAGGAAATTTAGTAAGCAATTCAAAAATGAACGGATATACAGTCGTTTCATTTGAAAAAATTCATTTTTAGACAAAAATGTGTCGTCTAACTTAAACGAGTTTTCTGCAAATTCTATTAACAATTGCACAAAAATAAAGTATGCCAAAAATTGTGTCCATTTAATTCGTCGTTTTCGTAAAGTATAATTTTATAAAAACCTTGAATTTTTCAGAAAAATGGTAATGTCGAAATCCTCAAATTTGAAGCCTATACTATCTTATAACTTTTTCACTAGGAATTTTACGGGAATTACAAAAGTGTATTAATATACATGGTGGTACATTTAAAAAAGTATAACTATGGTCAGCCACCAAGTTATGGAACACTCGGTATAATCAAAATAATTTTAAAAGGTGCTATGATAGGAAGAAAACCGCTTCGAAATATCTTTTCTTACAAAGTCACAATCTGCCTTCCCCGCGGAGATAACTCGCCCTGTATATGTATACAGGCTGTTATAAATTAAGTCGGTACTATTGCTAACTTTGTTATTATTGAAGCTACAGTATCGGTTAAATTAGCAAAGCAGTAGTATTTTTATCGTGAACAATGATGGCAGAACCGAAAAGACAGTTGAAATACTAATTTTCGCACTATGTATTTACAAAAGTTACTTTTTTTTAAATGGAACACCCAGTATATTTTTGCATGTATTGAAAGAAGGAATTATTTTAAAAAAGAAAGCTTTTATACATTATTGACAAAAATGAAGGTTGCGGCAGTTATCCACTATTTTGTAAAGCAATTCATATCAATAAAATCAAGATGGCTATGACAAAAAAACAGCAAATATTAAACATGCATTGTGTGTTATGTATATTTATTATAATACATGTTCGAAGACATCATCGTTTTGTCCAATACAATATATTCAATACAAAAAACAGCAAATATTAAACAAGCATTGTGCGTATGTTTATTATAATGGATGTTCGAAGACATTTAGGAATATTTTTGGATAACTTGGACTTGGCTACTCGGCAACATATACATTTTCAACAAGATGGAGCACCAGCGCATAATCATCGCGTAATACAAAATTTTCTGAGCCAAATGTTTTGGAATAAGTGGATAGGTACGAATGGACCAATTCAGTGGCCACCACGGTCTCCGGATCTAAACCATATAAACTTTTATTTTTGCGGATATTTAAAAAATGAAATTTACAAAGGGAGATATGAAACCGTTGTAGGGCAGCAAAATAAAATAATTACTATTGCTAATAGCATAGAATTCGGAAGTGTATTGAGCAAAACGGTGAAATCTTCGTAAATAGCGCGAAAATTAGAAGTTCAACTGTCTCTTCGGTTCTGCCATCATTGTTCACGATAAAAATACTACTTCTTTGCTAATTTAACCGATACTGTAGCTTCATTAATAACAAAGTTAGCAATAGTGCCGACTTAATTTATAACACCCTGTACACATATACATATTTATACAGGGTGTCCAGAAACTCTCCTGACAAACGAAGACCGGAGATTCCTCAGATAATTTTAAGACAATTTAACTCAATTCACCCTAGTCCGAAAATGTTTCCTAAGGGAGCTAGAGCTCTTTGAAGATGGCGCCTTGTAATTAGTTTTTTTTTAATACGAATCTCCCGAACGCTTCTATTTAGAAAAACAAAAACTGGCATGCTTATTTATCCTCCAGTGATGAATCGATTCCATCAATTGCGAATTTCTAGTACCGGTCATAGGCGTCCGTTTTGGGTAGGTAAACGGCTATTTTAACGCATAACTTTTTTGTCTTTAACTTTTAAGCATTTGTGGCACTAGATTATTAAATTTTCAGGTATTCTAGTACTAAAAGGTACTCTTACTTTAAGTCGGTAGGATACACCGTTTTCTAGAAAAATCGATTTGAAAATTTTTCGTTTTTTCGTCATTAAAATTCAATTTATTATTTTTTGCACTAGTTCGCTCTGACCTGCCAACAGAAATAAAACCTACGTTTTTAATTGTCAAATTATTGTCAGTTCGCGAAGTTTATCTTTTAATTTTTTACTTTGTAGCATTCAAACACAACGATTTCAATTTTAAAAAAAATGGTTTTTACTAATGAAGAATACGCCGATATGCATTTAGTTTATGGCGAAATGAGGTGTAACGCTCGAGCAGCGCAACGTAGATACGCTAAAAAATTTCCCAATCGTCAGCATCCCACTCACTTAACATTTACAGCTCTTCATCAACGATTAAGAGAAACAGGTTCAGTGGTCCCAAAAAAAAATGAAACAGGGAGACATAATGATGTAACAGCAGAACATGAAGATGTTATTTTAATGGAAGTTGAGGAAAATCCAGAAATTAGCGTTCGAAGACTATCTGCCATGTACCCCACAATTTCAAAATCTTCCGTAGGAAATATCTTACACAAAGAAAATTTATATCCTTTTCATTTTACAAAGGTGCAAGCACTGCTAGAAGGAGATTTTCCTGCTCGTGTAGAATTCGCTAGATGGTTACAAAATCAGATAAATCAAGATGAAGATTTTTTCAGGTACATTTTGTTTGGTGACGAAGCTTCATTCTCAAAAAATGGAATTTTTAATGTACATAATGCACGCTATTATTCGTACGTTGGTGACAATCCCCACGTTGTTTAAGAATTTAAGCATCAGCATTGGTTTGGCATAAACGTCTGGATTAGAGTAGTTGACGATTATCTACTTGGACCTGCGGAATTACCTGCTCGTTTAAATGGTGTTGATTACTTACATTTCCTGCAAAATATTTTACCTGATTTGTTAGATGAGGTGCGTATAAATATTTGGCAAAACTTATGGTTTCTACAGGACGGCTGTCCGGCCCACTTTAGCAGGAATGTACGAGACTTTCTAGATAATAACTACGAAGACCATTGGATTGGAAGAGGCGGTCCAGTTGCTTGGCCAGCAAGGTCGCCGGATTTGAATCCTTGCGATTATTGTGTTTGGGGATACATAAAAGCATTTGTTTATTCCGTTCCGATACAAAATCGTGCACAACTCTGGCTAAGGATACAAGATGCTTGCAACGAATTTAGAAATAACTTTGGAATTTTTGCAAGAATTCGGCGTTCTCTAAGCAAAAGGGTAAATTTATGCACAGAGACTAATGGTCATCACATCGAGCATCTTTTGTAACTATCTACCTTTGATACTTGTTCTTTTTTTGTTAGTTTCGTTCCATTGTAATAAATACTTTGTTTTTAAAACCCTTCAGCTAAAATTTTGTTTCAAATTGATTTTTGCTTCTTTTCCCAAACTTTTTTTACGAATTGTGTGCTGCATTTATTGAAACAAAAGATGATTTATTAAATTAATTTTCATCCATGCCTTGATAGTCCTAGCCAACATCGTCGCTAAAAATAAGTAGGTACATAATAAATTGAATTTTAATGACGAAAAAACGAAAAACTTTCAAATCGATTTTTCTGGAAAACGGTGTATCCTACCGACTTAATGTTAGAGTACCTTTTAGTACTAGAATACCTGAAAATTTAATAATCTAGTGTCACAAATGTTTAAAAGTTAAAGACAAAAAGGTTATGCGTTAAAATAGCCGTTTACCTACCCAAAACGGACGCCTATGACCGGTACTATAAATTCGCAATTGAAGGAATCGATTCATCTCTGGACGATAAATAAGCATACCAGTTTTTGCTTTTCTAAATAGAAGCGTTCGGGAGATATTAAAAAAAAAACTAATTACAAGGCGCCATCTTCAAAGAGCTCTAGCTCCCTTAGGAAGCATTTTCGGATTAGGGTGAATTGGGTTAAATTGTCTTAAAATTATCTGAGGAATCTCCGGTCATCGTTTGTCAGGAGAGTTTCTGGACACCCTGTATATACTGTAGGAAAAAAATTTTCAAATTGTAACTGATGTAAGAAATTATACTATGTATGTAATTACTGCTATTGTGGCAGAATTATGGATTGTTAAAAGAGAAACTAGTTACTTAAATTTCGTGACGTTTCGGCACCATTTATTAAAAATAAAATTGTAGTCCTTTTTCAAACATTCACTATTATTTCATTTAACAATTTTTGCATAATTTAGTAAAAATGGCATTAGTTATTAAATTACAAATGTCAAGAATGAAACCATACCAATACATTTCTAAATTGGTTATTTTATTAAGGAAATGTCATTTATCAAACACAATAGTTGTCATTTTCACAGCTTACTTTAATAATACCATTATAAAAATTTAATAATATACAGGGTATTTCATTAAAAAAATATATATACCATTGTATTTGCACGCCACTGTGTTTTTGATGGCATGCTAATAAAATTCAGTCACAGCCACACTTTTATTTGAAACATTTTTTTGTATATGCAATAATAACATTGATAAATGTGGGTAATTTATAATGAATAACCCTGTACAATAGCAAACGGAAGAAAAAACTTTACGTCAATAATTCAAGAACATCATTTTTATATTATGCACGTACAGCAACAAAGAAAAAAGCGAGCTGTGGGCACCACACGACTTTCTTTTTCTTATACGTGTGTGTGTTCCTAACTGTGTATACAAAAAAATTTTCTAAATAAAGTTCTAATTCTATATCTTCTTATTAAAATAAACCTCCCGTAAAAGTGTTACTTCCGGTCAGAATTTTGAATTTTTTTTATACAGAAATTATGTCAAATCTAGCTCAAGGTACTTTTATTCTCTTAATAATCCTCTATAGAATGCGTAATTAGGGAAATATTTGCAAGTGCATCTCTAAAGACTTGTGTGTTCTTAATAAATTTGTATAGAATACAAAATTGCGAAGTGTTTACAAAAAAACTGCAATTTGATAAGAGTATCATAACTTCTGATACAAATTTTAAAATTTCTTTTATACAATAATTGTTCCAAATCTAGCTCTAAATACTTTTGCACTTATAATAAATCTATATAGAATACATAATTTGCGAGATATTCGCAAAAACTGCTATTCGATAAGAGTAAGTAAGCTACTTCCGGTTCGAGTTTTTAAATTTTTTATAAACGAACATGTTTGCAAAAAAATACTGTTTATTGCTAAGACAAAACGACCCATTTCCGGTAGGAACTAATTTATAAAATCTATCTAGAATTCACTTTTTTGATGTCTTTTGTATCCTTTAGTAATTTGTCTAAACTTAGTAGTTGACAAAATATTGATTAATTTTGATTCTTTTACTGAAGCTAACTGCTATTTCCGCTCTACCGATTTTACTGAAAATCTAATCAGATCTCACGAGGAAGATTATACTCGTAAATATTAACGTTTAGTATTGATAGATGTAGCCAGTAGGCCACTATCGTGGTCACACACAAATAGGGAGAGACAGATAATGTTTCTTAGGTTATTTATACTTAGAATTTTATGGTGCAATTAATAGTGAAATTAGAAGTGAATGAAATAGCAGATATTTCATCTTTGGAAAATAAAAAAATAAAAACGTTATTTTTATTGTAATACTATACAAACCTATTTGAATTCGGTAAAATATATTTACGTTTAACAAGTAAAATAATTACTTGCAATTATGAATTTTGTGCACCAGAATCTCCAATACTTCAGAAAATAATAAATAAATGGATGACAAGTGCAGTTGATTTTTGCCAAGTGTGGGGACACTATATCGGGGTATAGATAACCTATAATTGAACAGATCTGCTAAATAAATTAATTGCGAACGAGAACAGAAATTAATAAAATATGTATGTACTTATCTAGCGAATTTTTCTGCATATGTAATTTATTCACTTAAAGAAATCTGTTTTAAAGAACTGCTCATGAAAGTGATACACACGAGACGCAATAACAACCTATGCTCGAAAATTCAAAATATCAAAACAAACTGAACTGACACTATATAGTGCATATACGTATAGGTATACCGAAATTTACACTACACCTAAAAGTGTGTTTAAAAAGTTATTATGCATTTGCGAAACACATTATATTAGAAAATGTTCTTTAATAAGTTGGGAAATGCGTCAAAGAAAAATGTCAACAAAAATCAAGCGAGCTCCAATGTTAATCCAGACTACGAGTAAAGGCTGCCATACACGTTACGGTCCACCGGAGAGGTTACCTGTGCAGGTACGCCTGCGCAGGTAGACCTGAGCGTGTGTGGGAATAGACCTGTGCAGTTTCTTGAACCTGTGCAGGCGACCTCTGCAAGGTCGAAAATGATGCCAGCCACACACGTTACGGTCTACCGGTGAGGTCTACCTGTGCAGGTACGCCCGCGCAGGTAGACCTGAGCGTGTGTGGGACATTTTTTGAACCTGCGCAGGCGACCGGTGAAAGAATCGAAAATCAATTCTTTCACCGGTCGCCTGTGCAGGTTCAAAAAATGCCCCACACACGCTCAGGTCTACCTGCGCGGGCGTACCTGCACAGGTAGACCTCTCCGATAGACCGTAACGTGTGTGGCTGCCTCGTCGCCTGCGCAGGTGGCGTCAGAACTGTATACAAGGCCTCACATGTTTCAGGAATTATTTTTCCAAGCGCTTGAGGTGAAATAATTGATGAAAATTTTAGGTCCTCATAACTTCTGCCGGTTGCGAGAAATCTCAAAGTAACTGATAATCTTTCGTGTGCAGAAATACTATTTCTCATAAGTGTATCATTTTTTTTTATCATAGGAGTAACCATTGCAAGTAATTTTAGGTATGTTTTCTCGTCCATTCTGAGATAGTTTTTAAAATCTTCAGGTTCAAATTTTAATTCGTTCAATAAGTTGACATGACTATAACTTTTCCTTTTCAATAACCAATCTTTAGACCACTTTTTTCGCTTTCTTTTCACTGCTCTTGTATCTCTTTTATTCAAAATTAACGCAAGGCCTAACAATGCCAGTGCGTCAACGTCCTCAATCGATGCCATCGCATCACTGACTGCATATTGACTGACTGACACGCTACCGACGTGCGGTTGACTTGCACAGGCAAACCTGCACAGGTAACCTCTCCGGTAGACCGTACATGGAGGTTACCTGCGCAGGCATACCTGCACAGGTAACCTCTCCGGTGGACCGTAACGTGTATGGCAGCCTTTAGACCCCGCTTGCGTAAACCGACCGTGGAAAGGGGACAGTCCACCCAAAAGAAATAGTAATATTAATATAATAGATATACATTTATTTTGCAATTGCTATTATTCTACATTATCTTACATATGTGTTTTTAACATAAAACAATTTGAACTTAAAAAAACAGGTACATATTACACAATGTCAGTATTAATATAATAACTTAATTACAAAATATATATGGTGCACAAAACAAGTGCATCAATACAAATACCAATTATGCAGGCAGTTCTAAATAACAATCCAGGAATTCGTACTGTACCGGGTGTTTTTTTATCTTTGATATCATTTTGATTACCTGCAACTTTTTTGTTTTTAAAAATATCAGAATGAAGCAAAAATCATTTTGCATAGGTATCTATGAAGTTTTTTACGTTTTAAAAAATAAAACAAAACACTAACGTTTTTCCAAGATATTAACCTAACTTATATTTTTTTAAATGGAAAGCCCTAAATATTTTCGGATATTTCGATTTTACATGAAATTTCAAGTATATTTTATAAAGCATACCCCATACCTATCTTCAACGGTTTGCGAGAAAACGGCGTTTAAACATGCAACAAAGAAAAATTTAGTTTTGTAACCCTGTTCTTAAAGATGTCGAAATCAAACAGAAATCATTTTTCATAATTATTTAGAAAGTTTATTTTTAATAAAACAAAAGATTAACGATTAACAAAGTAACAAATTATTAAAAAAAACAATTTTACAAAAATAAATTATTCTAAAAATGGCATGTTTAAACGCCGTTTTCTCGCAAACCGTTGAAGATAGGTATGGGGTATGCTTTATAAAATATACTTGAAATTTCATGTAAAATCAAAATATCCGAAAATATTTAGGGCTTTCCATTTAAAAAAATATAAGTTAGGTTAATATCTTGGAAAAACGTTAGTGTTTTGTTTTATTTTTTAAAACGTAAAAAACTTCATAGATACCTATGCAAAATGATTTTTGCTTCATTCTGATATTTTTAAAAACAAGAAAGTTGCAGGTGATCAAAATGATATCAAAGATAAAAAAACACCCGGTACATAGAATTGTTGACTTATTTACTGGTAAAGAAGTAGATTTTTCCCAACCGGGGTAAATGTGTCGACACTAAATCACTTTATGCACTTTGAATATGCCCCTGTTACAACGGTAGATATTGAACAACGTTTTTAATGTATAAATGTATTTACGGTGACAGACTATTACAACACCTGCGCATATGAAACAATTAATGGTGACCTCTCAGTCTCAACGTCAACAATGAACAGTCAGCATGTGTGATATGTTTTACAAACCCCACAATACTGCTTCTGGAGAAGATGTATTTACTGTTACATGGTAAGTACTTGTTTTTCTATGCGCATTTTGATTCACTTGTGAAAAATATTAAATCGGGATTCATGATATCTTCGATGCGTCCCTGGAATTGACGTCATGTAAACCTGCCGTCCTATCCCTAGTGGTAATACTGGGTATGTACGTTCCATTTAAGGTTGCATATACACTAATTATATAAAACAAATTGTTTGTCAAAGTAAATGTTTGACAAACGTTTTAAACACTTTTTGGCATATTTTTAATTAATGATATGTTAATAAATTTATTTGTCATTAATTATAAAAATGTCATATTAATATATTTCGGTTATTTCGTTTAATTTGTGTACAAGCACCTAATAATTTTTCTAATTTGTGTGTATTATGCACATAACACATAAAATCAAAGACTCCGTGGGGGAATGACGACCACCTAACCAATCTTCTTAATGACATTCAAATACCTGCTTATTTTATATCAGTATCAGCATTTATAGGCTAACTAGCTGACCCGGCAAACGTTGTTTTGCCATATAAATTATTTCTAGTGAATATTTTGGTAGTCTAATAAAAAATAAGTAACTTATTGTAAGTGTGTGGGGCTGTGGTATATGACGAAAGAGGAATGGAGCGCTGTGAGCGATGACGGCCTATAAAAATAACAAAGCACCAAACATTCATTTTTTGAATTCATTGTATGTACTTTTATTATCTCAACTAATAAATTTCTAATTACATCTCTATCACAAATAATGACAATTAAAAAAAACAGTCTCTTAGTGCAATGGAGTGTACGATATTTTTAGTGAGTCAATCTTTAGCCAACACAAACAAACTGGATGGTTTACTCACGCGAGAACATGCCACGTATAATTGTCCGTGTGAAAAACACGGTGTGCTCAAATCTAAGCCACAAACAGGCATCGTTTGGCCTTGATGAGAATATACTTACTATGAGAGTTGCACTGAGAAAGTAAAATGATAACTATAAGCGTCACTGCTACGATCGACGCACAATCAATAATAATGGCCGAAAACGGTTTAGGCCCTAAACTTTAGTGAGTGAGGGAAAGCTTATTGTGTGAGAAAGACAGGAGATCGGCTTCGTACTCATCCCTACTCTGTGCTGTTTACGGGGTGAGAAGTGACACCGGTAGACGCCTAGCGGGAATAACTGATCGAGTGGTAACTGATCAATTATCGACCGCCGAGAGTAAAGTACTAATATCGCTATTAAAAAATAGGGGTTGGCGTTAGAATGGTGAAAATTTAGGGTTGTATGTATTTTTTAATGCCCAATTCTTAAAAAAAATAAAATACAAAATTTTGTTCAAAAAACAAACAAAAAAATTTTGGGGTGGACCACCCTTATCACTTAGGGGTATGAAAAGTAGTTTACGTCCTATTCTCAGACTTCTGAATATACACGGAATTTTGTGACAAACACTGTGACACGAGAATTTTATATATTAGATATATTTCGTTTTGACAGGTGCTAATGAGTTTGATACAAGTGTTCTTGTTTTATGTTAAATTAATTTATTTCACGCATATGTCTTTGGTTGTAGATACTCTCCCATGCACTATGGTTTCTCGGGCCTCACTTCGTGGGCCAAAATCCAATTTTTCAATTCTTATAAATCGCATTTCTATCATTCACTGTGGATAGTAAATACCCGTAAATACCCCAAACCAGTGTTATATCTATTTCCTTGTATTAGTTGTATTAGCATCCCCTCTGCCTGACAAGACTTTGCGGAAGTAGAAACTTGTAGCAGCTGCTTCGGTCAAAAGTGTAAATCCTCGAACAACGAGCAAATTCGAAGGTGTACTGTTATTGTGTTTTGACTATTTTTGTGTGAAGTGAAGTGTTTTATTTACAACCATACGCGTAATGTTGGCATTTCTGACTTTTTAAAAGTTTGGAAGTGTGACTTTGTTCACGTTTACTTCCTGCCCTCTATTACTGCCCTCATTTTCCAACGTCAATGTTAATCAGAAAACTATCAACTCGATAAATCAAAACCTTATCGGAATTTTTATCACAAATAATTATTAATTATATGGTTGTAAATAAAATTAATTGTTACATTAGAATTATTGGAACCTTGAATACATGTAGATAGGCTACTGCTATTGCTACTGCTATTGCTGATATTATGAAATAGTGATTTCTTGTTCTTCTCCATTCGAGCCAAGATATCTGGATTGCTACGGGAGGACAGTTTCCCTCAGTTCAGTCCCTGAAGGCATCACTACTCAACATTTCTTTTATAATCTATTCACCGGAAAAAACTGACGTATATTTATTTGACGTTATAACGCTAGAACATCACAAATCTGACAACTCAATATGTCAGAACTTTTAACGGAATTTTTATCACAAATAAATATAATTATGGATGTAAATAAAATAGTATACAAACCTCGGTGAAAAGTTTCATTCCTGTATCGAGATAAAGTTAACCCCGGCGCTTCGCGTCTCGGTTAACTACTTAATATCTCGACAGTAATGAAACACTTTCCACCTCCGTATGTATATACTATTATTATTCTAGAGGTATGATTACATGAATACATATTTTACGTGCAACTATTTTACACTTTTGACAAATGATTTTTTTTCTCTATAGATGCATTGAACGAAGATCTTCTAGATCTGTGATTAAAAAGCTGTGGCAAGGATGAGAAATTTAGAATAATTTTTAATTACGTAAGTCAAAGATGAGGGAGAAAATGAATTCATCTGATGAGCAAAATACTTTAAAGAAAAATGGTGTCAAACTCATCGTTTAACACATTAGGCATTAGTTTTGCCTCGAAACGGCTAAGTTGTAGGTACATGGCGAGGTACCTTGGTACACAATGCTCCCAACATTACATAAAGTTCTTGAACATGACAGAAAATAATGGAAAACACTTTATTACCAGTCTGCTATTTTGAAGAGAAGTGTCTAAAGCCGGAAAGAAATTGTACAAACACGACCATCACGCTAGAAAAACAAGACGCCGAAGTAAACTCAAGGATATATTTAACCAAGTAATGGACACGCCAGATCCTCTAAATTTCTAGTGTTAATATAGAAAAACGTATCAAGCTGGATTTATTTCAATGCTTCAATGCAAAACAGAAATTAGAAGGAAGTCAAGAAGGCTTTTCTTGACTTCCTTCTAATTTCTGTTTCTGTTCTTCTTCGGCTGGCTAAGCCGAAGAAGAAAAAGAAGATGAACAAGAGGACGATGACGAAAAAGAGATTTTGTAGATAAAGAACTAGATGTTTTAGAAGAAACACTACCAACACATTTATAAGGTGATGTAAAATTATAAAATGCATTGTAAAACGTTAGTAAATAAAAGTTTGTAGTAAATATGTTGATTATTATTGTAATTTAGATGCGTAAAGGCACAGAACTAATTTCGTTTTTTACTAACTACCATAGAAAACGTTTATATTGACTAGTTTTTGTATTATGCAATGTTCATCATTTTTGCCAAAAAATTATTCCCGAGAAACCATATGGTAATGGCGACCATAGTATGGAAATATCAACCATATGAAAATAGATATTTAGTGAGAAAACTAAGCAAAACACTTAACACAAATACATACAGTATGGAAATAAAGTAACAGATAAAGGCATTAACTTCGTTAATATTTATTTTTTGAATAAAATCTCTAAAGGGTATAGCGATTTCAACAAAGGGGAATATTTTGATCACATTTTCATTTTCTTACATCATTTGATTTTCATGTTATGACGTCACTGACTTCTTTTTTAAATGACAACCTATAATTTTTTGAAATAATTTCGATAGTACTTTCAATTCCCTATCCAACGGTATAAACTTTGAAAAAAATTTAAAAAAAAGAGTCTTAATGTTGAAATATTAAAAATTCATTAAACAAATCTAGTCACATAAATTTGATGGAAAGATTGACGGCACATTTGCTTTTATTATAAAATTATAAAAATTTTGAAAAACCGAACTATAAATTTACTGTCTACTCCATATAAAGTTAATAATTCATTAAAACTAAATTGATTAACCAGAAAAAAAACTAACAATAACATCAAACACAAAAATAAGCCTAGAAAAAACACTTCTTAAATTACATTTACACTAAGTGTTCAAAATGACGACCCTGTACTATCTGACAATACCCAAGACTATTATAAAACTCATTTCTCACATTCTAAAACGTTTGAGATGATATTAATTCAGTTTAATGTCAAATTCTGTGCTTGAGATCTTCTAAATTATAAGGTCGATTTTTATACACTTTACTTTTTAAGTACCCCTATACAAAGAAATCTAATGGCGTTAGATCTGAAGACTCAGCCGGCCATTCCATCGGACCTCTTCTTCCTATCCATCTTTTTGGGAGGCGGAGTACCATCATGTTGTAACCATATAATATTATTTGGTAAGTCAGGGCTGTTTGCATTACGAAATAATGCAGCTACTACTGGCATCGAACTGTAGAGATTGCAAGTATCTCTCTCCAGTCAAATTGTTAGCAAAAAAGAGTGCACTTAGAATTCTGTCACCAGTAATTCCTGCCCATACGTTATGTTTCTGAGGATATTGCTCGGTAGTACCATTTTTATTAATAAATAGTTTGCAAAAAGTAAATAAGTAAATTTAGGAAAGGGAATAACATTTATTTTATTGTGGGACTGACAAATTACACACACCCGTAACTAAATTCATTTTGCCACTATAGTGAATTTTTATTTCAAGACTCTTTTTCTCAATTTTTTTCAAATGTAACATATAAAAAGTTTTATACCAAGTACTATCGAAAATCAAAATCAATTAAAAAAATATAGATTGTTATTTAAAAAAAAAGTGGGTGACGTCATAGCATGAAAAACAAATGATGTAAAAAACTTAAATTACGATGAAAATATCCCCCTTAGTTAAAATCGCTTTACCCCTTCGAGATTTTTTTTAAAAATGAATGTTTACGAAGTTTTTGCGTTTATCCGTTACTTCATACACAAAGTCGATTATTAATATGTTCGTAAAGAATTAAACTATACTTTCTGGCACTTTTACAATAGTTTAAATTTTAAAGAACAAGTAATTGATGTTGTGGAAGCCACACAAAAGTCGCAGTGATACCGATCTTGTGAATCGATCCCACTACATTCTCTATGGGCCCAACTACGACAGAGTTTAGAACGGTACCAAGTCTATGTCGGCCGTACTCATCACATGCTAAACATTTTTGGTCCGATTCACTTACCACGTCATTAGGACTATAGTCATAAGAAAGTTTTATAGGATCATACGATACTTCTGATTCAATTTCTCTTTCTTCTTCCGTTTTCTGTCAAAATCCGTTTTGGTATTTTCTTTCTCTTGTCCTTTTTTATCGCGTAACTGTTATTTTTGTCCTTTTTTGAGATTCTGCTCTTTCTGTCTTTTTTTTTTCTATTGTCTGTCAAGCAGTGTTGTTTTAAAGCGGGTTATGGTCGATATTTGTGAATGCTGTTTTCTTACAACCTTGTTCATTTCTGTGTAGTAGGTATTGGAAATATATCTTGAAATGCAATATTCTGAGTTTTTGATGTCTATGGCTTTTCTATCTGGCTAAACCGTGATACAGAGTTCTCAATTGTTGCCACAGAGGAATACTCTTTATTGAATAGGGATTCCAAACCGTAATTAGTGGTTTTTTGAAGCTGATTAGATATTAGAAATAAATCGCATTCCCTTTTGTAAGCCTTTTTTAAAGATCCAAAGGAGGTTATGTCCAGAGCTAGTCTATGAAACGTTTTAGGTTTTAGTTTAGGAAAGTGAGTTCTTGAATTTATATCATTTAACCTACTGTTTTGCAGGAAATTATAAGACTTTGGTCTAGCATAAGACCTAGAACTAAAGTATATGCTTGATTCTGCTTTTATTTATTATTAAATTAATTAATATATTTTTATGCAATCATTAACTTGCAAGAGTCCAGCAATATGTAACAGCAAAACAAAGAGCTACATTCGTAATAATGTGCGTGGTATATGTATGCGGTGTGTCGGTTGGCCGCGTGTAATACAGTACGAGTAACTATTCCCGAGACTTTAAAATTTTACAAATCCAGACACAGCGGATGTCTCCTGTTGCGAACTGATCGACGCCGCGACGTAGGATTGGGAATAATTCTCTCGTCGCTGGAGGTTCGTCTACAGTTTCTTTTAACGGACTGGGTCTTTCTCGTAGATCCTGTACACATCCCACTTTATACTGCAAATTGTAACTGAGTAGATATTTTCTTTGAAGAGCTAATATCTACTCCAGGTATTGGAAGTATATCTTGAAATGCAATATCCTGAGTTTTTAATGGTAATGGCTTTTCACTGGCTAAACTGTGATACAGAGTTCTCAATTGTTGCCACAGAGGAATAATCTTTATTGAATAGGGATTCCAAACCGTAATTAGTAATTTTCTGAAGCTTATTAGATTTTAGAAATAAATCGCATTCCCTTTTGTAAGCCTTTTTTAAAAAAGTTTATGTCCAGAGGTAGTCTATGAGACGTTTTAGCTCTGGTTATTTATATCATTTATTGTACATAACATATTGCAGTGATCTTGAGTTTGGTAGTAAATTGTAAATAAGCATAATCAAGATCACTTCTAGATTTAATTTAATTAAATACTATTTTATTTATTTTACCATGATCAGTGTATATAAATATTTATTAAGTAAGTATTTTAGTAAATTTAAATTAATTTAAGTCAAATAATATAAGAATGTTATTGTAATTTTATTCAAGAAGCTAATATTAAAAGAAGCCTGGTATATCAAGTGAATATTCATAAGAAAGTGTTTCCCGCAAGCTTCAGCGCAAGAAAATGTTCAATGAATAAGCCCGGCGAAACAATATTCCGCGCGAGATACTATTAACAATCACAAACGTAAACAAGTCGACATCGAGATGGATGTTTGTTTACATTTTTAAAATAAATAATACATCACTTTACCGATAGGTGCAGCACTATAGAAATGCAATTCAAGAGGTGGAATCGGAATCGTACCGAGGATGACCGTACTTTTTTTGTAAGAAAAATATGCATATAAGCGAGAACATGAAGATTTTAGACTAGATGGCTGGTGAAAACCGCTCTCTAAAAGAAAATACTTAGAAGTAGGTGGAAACCTCTTCTTCCTCTTAAACACAGGGTGTTTATACTTAAAAATATTTTCATGAATTAACTTTATATTCTGAACTTAGAATATTTTTATGAGATTTTGCTATGAATTAAGTTTTGTTAATATTTTAAATAAATTCATTTTATTTTGAACTTACAAAAATTATTTCTTTTGAACTAGGATGTTTTCTTCTTACACGTGGTGGTTTCATACCAAGCGTTATGGTGAAACATTCATAGTAATTGTATTAATTTAATTTAAAAATTTTTGTGAAAGGATTTATTTAAATTTTATTCTCTTTTATATAAGTATAGACACTTGATAATTTTTTTTTAATTTAAATTAAACATTTATTTGCTTATAGTATATTGTGTTATTTGGAAGACGAATTGATTTATTTTTGAGATATGGAAGAGTTTGAAAACCTTTATGAGAAACTAAGGTAATTAGTTCGTGTTATATAAAATTTTGACAATTATGTATCTAGTGTTAAGTAAGTTATTGTGTGGTGATTTCTGCTGGAATTTTGTACGAGGTTGGTAATTTTTATTATTATTAGATATGGTGTCACAATTAAATTTATAGTTTTTTTTATTTTTTGTGCAAATGTATTTAAATTTGACGTGTTGGGTAATTGGCCAGGGATGTGTGAAATGAATTAAATGAATGATTAATTCATAGCATGGAGCCTTGGTTAATCCTGTAAACACGAATTGGTTTTGGTGGATCTGTTTGGCTGCGAGCAAAGGCGTTAAGCAGAACTAATCAGAATAAAGTCAACGTTTTAAAACATTTGAGCACATGGTAATATTTTGATATATATATACATTGCATTAGGGCTGGACACGAAGTCGTATACATTGGTGATGTGTGCTATGAATCGAAGGATGTACTCATAGAATGGAGCCCTAGTCTATCGATTTTGCGTGTATTCTGTTTGATTTTTGGCGATATTGTCTGGCAGCGAGAAAAGGCGCTGGGGAATATATACGTCAGGACAGAGTCCATGTGTTAATGTTCTGTGTTGTTTGATTCGGCAAATTTTTCAACATAATTTATATGTGAATATAATCCAGTATAGATCATGGCGTCTGTAAATTTGCTATTTGTTGATTGTTTTAGAAATTCATAAATACTCATGAATTCGTAGATAATGAATGTTTAATGGAATATATTTTCTTTTATTATATATAAATATATAGATTAGTTCATATTATGATTAATTACTTCATTAAATTTGCTCTTATCATAACATGTGAGAATTTTATAAATACCTAGATAATAAATATTTATAATCTTGTATATGCTGTATATTATTTTAACTTTACTATATATTAATAAATTATATTATAAGGTTTTTTTTTTGTATTTTTATCTATTTTATCTGACCTGGAGACAACTTGAGAGCATTCATATTGGAGAAGGAACATTGTTTTTTTTTCTGCCCCTGAGTTAAAACATCTTAAATAATTTTTAAACTGAGTTAGTGATATGTGAAATTGCTAAACCTACTGTTTTGCAGAAAATTATAAGACTTTGGTCTAGCATAAGGCCTAGAACTAAAGTATATGCTTGATTCTGCTTTTATTTATTATTAAATTAATTAATATATTTTTATGCAATCATTAACTTGCAAGAGTCCAGCAATATGTAACAGCAAAACAAAGAGCTACATTCGTAATAATGTGCGTCGTATATGTATGTGTTGTGTCGGTGGGCCGTGTGTAATACAATACGAGTAACTATCCCCGAGACCTTAAAATTTTACAAATCCACACATAGCGGATGTCTCCTGTTGCGAACTGATCGACGCCGCGAGGTAGGAATGGGAATAATTCTCTCGTCGCTGGAGGTTCGTCTGCAGTTTCTTTTAACGGACTGGGTATTTCTCGTAGGTCCTGTACACCTCCCATTTTCCACTGCAAATTCTCAGTAACTGAGTAGATATTTTCTTTGAAGAACTAATATCCACCCTTGGTAAATTCCCTCCTTTGTATTCTCAATGTGGTCCGTAATTCATCGAAATTACCGTTTTACTTGTTTACAGAGGAAATCGCTTGCTCTTGACGTAAATGATCTAATTTGAACTTATCTGGCAAAGAAATGACTGTAGTATTAACGTGAAACCTTAGTTCTAGCATGGACTTTATCTGTAGCATTAGTCGCGTCAAATATTTGACGGTGAAATTAACTTCTCCCTTAAATTGATGTTGAGCATGAGATTAAAAATATTTATTTATTTTCGGAAAGGACATTCTACCGACACTACCGGCCAAGGAAGCGATAACATCATTGAACGGACGCAAAAAATACCCCCGTCAAATGTATAAATGTGAGCAGTGCAAGTACAGGACGAAGTACCAAGCGGATCTCAAGGAGCACATCAGTAACCAGCATTATGAAGTTAAAATGTATGTGTGGTTTGTAACAGACGTTTCAAGACAAAGAATCCCGCAGACGGCACGTGCAAAATACGCGTGCTTGTATTGGAAGGACGATCAAAAATATTCTATGACTGATCATAGGAATACACATATAAAAGTAGAACAATTACGCACACAATATCAAAAGAAAATATTTAAGTGTTCGCTGTATGTGTTTCGAGGAAAAACCAAACACAGTTGGAGTACATGTTAAAAGCAGACATTTGAAGCATTTTGATTATAATGTGCCTCTTGTAAATTTGAAACAAACGTCAAAAGGGCTTTGGAAAAACATATAAAAAGTAAACATTTTGCAGCAGCATTTGAAGGAAATTAATTTTAAATGAGACTAGTGAATATGGAACAAACTACACTAATGATTAGAAAAGACATTACGAAATCTAAATCAAACTTTACAGCAGGAAGACAGCACCTAAGCGAATAAAGCCTCTAGAATCTCTGGCTATCTGAGGGACCTCATATGGATGAACAAATATATGTCCACTGAAAGCAAAGTCCGCATATATAAAGCAGCCGTGAGACCTGTACTCACATATACAGTGGAAACTCGAGTGGATACAACAAAAGTGAAGAGCATGATGAGGGCAGCAGAGATGAAGACATTGAAGAATATTAAGGGAATAAGCTTGAAAGACCAGATAAGAAGCAAAGATATAAGAGCAGATCTCAAAATTCAAGATGTGATGCAGTTTACGAGATCGAGACGACGATATTGGAGAGACCACGACAGAATGACAGAGGATCGATGGGCAAAATGGGCAAAGGATGAAAAGCCGAGTTCAAGGAGACCCCCGGTCGACCTCCCAAAAGATGGTGCGAGAGCTGGACCTCTGCTTCCCAAGAGGCTGAACGAGATTAAGAAGAGTAGAAGAAACAAGGCCAAGTCTTAAGAAAAGAGAAAGGAGAAGAAGAAGATAAATTCTAAACTTTTGAAGTAATTTGATTATAAATGTGATAGTTGTGAATTTGAAACAAACTGCAAAACGCATTTAGAACGACATATAAAAGCAGTTGAAGCAGTTTGTGACTTGTGAATTTACAATCAACCACAAACATAGTTTTAAAAAACGTATGAAACGAAAACATGTTTGATGTACGCATTTGTTTTTAATGTTCTTTTCCAATACTTTAAATTGTTATATAACGGGTGCCTGTGATTGATTTACTCATTGAAATATAGAAATTTTCATTTTATTTGACACCTTGAAAACGTCTTCCTTCATTTGTTCTACTGCCAAAGTCGTGCCGGAATATTTAACTTACAAAATGGACATCATTTTATAATCGTATGATCATGCTTACATCCAATTTTAACGTTGGCAATAGGATAATAAAAAATTGATACCCTGTTATTTTAAATTCATCTCATGTTAAAATGATTAATTTATGTCGATGATATTCAAAATCATGGCTAAAAAACGCGCCTATTAGATTATAATATCTCCTTGTTGATGTAAAATTTTGGTGTTCGAGCACATGCAGCTCATTTCATGCAGTTAAAGTTAAATAATGTGGAAGCCCTGGCACCAAAGGTGCAAGGAAAATCAGTCCACCATATCCAACAAATCGCTTCTTCTTTGTCAGCGTGTTTTCAATTTTGCGTTTTCTTTTCCTCGCGTCATCAAACAAACGTTTTTCGTATTTGATCAATATGTTCTTTATTCACGTAACCGTCTACTTTTATTCCATAGTATAGTCTTCATACATTTCTACAATTCTTCCGAATTTCCAATTGCTACATTATAGATGGGGCCATCTTTTCGTAAAAGAGGTGACATTCGTTGTCTGGGAAAGATCAACATTGACAGAATATACCTGCCTGAAGCACTCATGGCGCGAATTACTGTAATCGTCTTGCCTTTTTCACCAGTGGTAACAGAACCGACCCTCTTCTCGCCCTTTTCAGACAAAATATTTTCTGGTTGTTGAACGTTCGAAATGCCTGTTTCATCTACCATGTCGATTTTACCAGGTGGAAATTTTTGCTTATATTTATTGCAAAATAAATGTAATATCAGTATACGCACCGGAAGACAATAAACCCAGGCATGAGCGAGAGTCATTCTATGATCAGCTTCAAAGCACGATTGAATCATTCTCACCAAATGGAATGATGATTATCCTCGGGGACTTCAATGCACGAGTTGGCAACGAAGACATACAAGGAGTAAAACAACGATTTAACGAAAATGTAATGAATGATAATGGGGAGATTATGATCAACTTATGCACATTGAACGAACTGAGAATAAATAATACCTTCTTCGATCATAAAGCTCAATTCAAATACACATTCGAAAACACAAGGGGGCAAAGATCAACCATTGACTACATACTAAGCAACAGGCGTATACGCCCAAATCAGATACAAGACGTCAGAACACTAAATTCAGCCAACGTCGGTAGCGACCATAGTCTACTGCTCGGAAAGCTCAAATTAAAACTACCCCAGAGATCAAGAAATGGGGCACCAACGAGAGAAGAACAAAAGATAAATATAGAAACGTTATGAAATGATTCGACAAGAACTCTATACCAAAGTAGATTGCAAGGAAAAATAGAGCAAAATCAAATATACGAGCTAGAAGATGTAAATATTAGTTGGGAGAAACTAAAGGCTAACATTAAAGATGCCGCACTTGGCACCCGCGATATAAACAGATCAAACAACATAAAACACAATAAAACACCGTGGTTCTGTCGAGAAATCAAAAATGAAAGCGAACAAAAAAAGTCTATCTAAACTACCGGACACTGAGGACACAAGAATCATACGAACAATACAAAGTAATCCGCAATGAGACAAAAGCACTTACAAGACAGAGCAAGGCCAATCACTGGGAGATGTTCTCGAAAAGGATGGAAAGTGACTTCTACGGACTGCAAAAGCAAATCTGGCGGCTCATAATAAATCAAAGAAAAGAGACTAACGAATTAATTGAGCCTAAACATATAACAAAGGAAACCTGGGTTGAATATCTCACAAAACATTACAGCAAGGAGGAAGACACAATTGCGCAAAACAATACACCGGATATAACCACTAATGAAAACATACAAATAGAAAACAAAGACATAGAATCGGCGGTCCGACAATTGAAGAACAGAAAAAGTCCTGGACCAGACAACATTCCAAACGAACTGCTCAAATACGTTGGAGAAGAGCTAAAAACTAACAACAAAAATAATAACAAACAAAATAAACGATATTATGTCCCTGTCAGACGAACCACAAGGATTCAGAACGGGACGATCATGCACTGATGCAGTCTTTGTCATAAGACAGATCGTAGAGAAGCCTACATGTGCTTCATAGATCTGCAGAAAGCATTTGATCGGGTTGAGTTAGAAAATGTCGTACACTTACTATATGACAGACAAGTACCCCATAACCTAATCAAAGTCATAGAGAACTTATATAGCGCCAACAAAATCCAGGCCGAGATCGACGGGGAACTCACTGAACCAATCCCTGTAGAAAAGGGAATACGACAGGGTGACTCACTAAGCCCACTTCTTTTTAACATAATTATGGATGAAATAATAAAACAAGTACGGAGTTTGAGTGGATACAAAATGGGTGACCGCAACATTACAATTCTGTGTTACGCCGATGATGCTGTGCTTGTGGCAGAAAACGAAGACGACCTCCAAAGACTACTATATCGCCTCAACTGTCCCTTAATATGATAATTTCTGCCTCTAAAACAAAAAGCCTGACAACATCAAGGATTCCTATAAGATGCAAACTTGTCGTTGACGACAAAATAATACAGCAGGAAATGAAATTCAAATACCTCGGTATAGAACTATCCGGATACGGTGACATTGACACAGAGGCCAGACAGCAGACAACAAAAGCACTAAAAGTAGCGGGATGTCTCAACGACTCTATATGTAAAAACAAATATATAGATGTCGATGTCAAATCAAGAATATACAAAACTGTCATCAGACCAGTGGCGGCTCGGGGTGGTTCACATAGGGAGTGCATAATTTCAAAATTAAAAAATGAGCTGTGGCCACCACAAGACTTTCCTATACGTATGAAAGTGTTACTTCCACTCCGAATTTTGAAATTTCATTTATACAAAAAATATTCCAAATCCAACTCTAAATACTTTTGTACTCTTCATAAATATATAATTTACGACATATTTTGCAAAAAATCGTTATTCGGTAAGAGTAAAAGTGTTACTTCCGGTCCGAATTTTGAAATTTTTTTTATACAAAAGATATTTAAAAATACGTTCTAAATACTTTTATACTGATAATTTACCTGCCTAGAAAGCATGACTTGCGTGATATTCGCAAAAAACTGATTTTCGATAAGAGTAAAAGACCTACTTCTGGTCGGAATTTCGAAAAACTTTATTAACACAATTTTTCTCAAATTTTATTTTGAGTACATTTGAATTCCTTATAAATTTGTTTAAACTTAGTAATTGACGAAATATTTGCAAAATTCGATTTTTTCACTGAAGTAAACTACTACTTCCGGTCTGCAGATTTTGCTCAAAATCTAATCAGTTCTCAAGAGGAAGATTATATTCGTAAATACAAAATTTGAAATTGATATCTGTAGCGGTTTGATCGCTATCGTGGTCAGAGAGAGAGAGAGAGAGAGAGAGAGACATTTTTTAAAAACCACTTTTTTGGTATCAGGGGACCTCAAAACGTGGACATCTGCAAAAATCTCGAGGTCGAAAATTTTCATCATCACAATACTTCCTTATACTACGTATAAGAAAGTAAAAGTATAATACAAGAACGCTTACCCAATCTTTATAAGTTTCACCGACATACTGTTCCAGACAGGTACTGTTCATTGTACAGTTTGTTTTGAGGGAATAATAAATATAACACTACAGTTTGATTACATCTGACGATAAACGAAGTCCATTTTGCGTGTCTTTGACATGCAGAACAGTTCTATCACTTTTTCATTAAAATTTGGGAAATCTTTTATAAATTCAATTAAAAACCGGTGCTGCTTCGATGTGATCTCTGAGCGATTTATCTAATTCTGCCGTAAAATTTATCAATTCCCGAAAAATGCCCTTGGTATTCGACGTTTGCCGTTCATCATGACCCCGAAGTGCCAGTTCAAACGCGCCACAAAATCTAATGCAATTTATTATTAAATTTAACACATGCCTATTTTTTGTTACCTGTTTATTGTGTTGTTGAACTGCTTTTCTATATGATGATCTAAAACATTCTGAATGTTATTTTTTCCTAACATTCTTAGACTAAATATATTTTTCAAATGCCCTTCG
This sequence comes from Amphimallon solstitiale, assembly GCA_963170755.1. Lineage (NCBI taxonomy): Eukaryota > Metazoa > Arthropoda > Insecta > Coleoptera > Scarabaeidae > Amphimallon > Amphimallon solstitiale. The sequence goes on along the minus strand of OY720681.1, from coordinate 124,453,355 downwards.
GAATTTTCATGTTTCGTAATTTTAGCACTAAGATGAATTAAGTCTTTTTTCCGTTCTTTGACCAAGACGGTTCACCACCAAACAAAAGACACGGAAAACAAAACAAAGTATTTTTAATTTCACACCCACAAATCCAGTCATTTTTCTGATAAATATTCATTTTGAATTTTCTTATAACGTCTTTACCTTTAACAGATTGTTTATTTCCTAAACATAATTGAGGCATCGGCCGTTTAAGATTTTTATTGCGATTTTTTCATCATACGTTAACCGCGAAAACGTGTTATTATGCATCGCAGACACGAAATTCATCTTACAACAGCGTTGAGCCGACGGGAATCTTGCTCACATGCTATGTATTATACGATATGGAACTAGAACAAAATACAGTTCTCCCCACCTTCAATGTAATGTTTAATGGCTTAACGCAGCAACAGTAGCGCTTTGCACATGGGTATGTTTCTCTCGGTGGAAGGGGTCTTTACATCCGTGCGCTGTTAGTCTTAGTCGTCATTATATCTATGACTACGATCGGTGCATGTAGGTTGTTTCGCGTGCCGTACACGCCACGTTCCTGTTCAATAACAATGAATACGTAATAAATAAATACTTTCACAGTTAGTCGCCGCTTGGTTTCTTTTGTTTCAAAATTCCAGGGGGTGCAATTGCTCACTTGCTCTCATTAAAGAGCCGCCACTGCATCAGACCCATAATGACCTATACAGCAGAGACTCGAACGGATACAACAAAAACAAAAAGGCTCCTAGAAACAAGCGAGATAAGGATTCTAAGGAAAATTACTGAGAATACGCTACCAGACAGAGAGCGTAGCGAAGACATAAGGCGAACATGCGGGGTGGAGAGTGTAAATAAGTGGGTTCTGGGCAGGAAGCACGAGCGGGACGAACACATAGGTCGAATGGACGAAGGAAGAATAGTAAGGATAGCACGAGACAAATCACCAATAGAGAGAAGAAGTATGGGGAGGCCGCGAAAGAGATGGAGTGACAATCTTGTAATTGATTGAACTGAAGGCACGCTGCGAAGTTTGAACAGGCAATTTGCCTAGAATAGAGAGAGAAGAAGAAGAAGAAGAAATTTTTGCTTTTCCATTAAAGTTTCTAATCTCCCTACAGAAAACGCTACTTCGTCTCTGTTAAAAGCCGTTATATTATTTAAGCTAGTGGCTCCTGGTTTCCGTTGACTAACTGATGAATTTCTAGCAATAAAATTATCGAGCCATTCTTTCCCCTCCCTCTGATTCGTTCCATTAAAATTATGTCTGATAAAAACTGAAATACTGCTTTGCGCATTTCTTTGGGAGTCAGTCCGCCAGACCTGTTTGCTAAAGTTTTCAAATGCTCGGCCATACTTCTTTCTTCTTCTTTGGAGATAATAGCTTCACGGTCTATCTTTAAGGATTTTTGCTCTACTGTTTTCTGCTGTTTTTAGACGTATTTGTAAAGTTCCATAGGATATGCCAGTCCTTCTAGGAGGAGCAACACGTTTCTTAGTTCATGTCATTATGGCATTTATTGCTGCTTTTAACTTTTCGTTGGTCCACTGAGCCTTGGTGGCTTTCGAATGTATTTGTACGGCACTCTGAAAAGTTATTTTATACAAAAGTAACATAGTGTCTTATATGAGGGTACACACAATGGTCATAACCATACTCGCCACTGAAAAGATCGTCATTACTCGAATATATGATCAGCTGACACATTTGTTAGATTTTAGAATTCATGCCATTAAAAACTTTCGTATGTTGTCTACTAAATAGATAGAACAATCTTTACGTACACACAGATACCTGTGTACCAACAGTAGTCTCTTGAAACTAAAGTGTATATTCATTGACACATTATTCAACACTACCACAAAATTACATACGTTTCGAAAACATAAATGGGTACTTCTCAATTAATCCCTGAAGCGTAGGACGAACCAAATCCAACAAACAATGGAAATGGCCCAATATCAACCAAATTAAACTCTTAAAAATAACGAAAGAACATAGAGACACGTTCGTAGGAGTAACACGTATTTCTGTGTGGTGTGTAGTGTGTAAAATTGTGATAAACGATTAAAGTGAATGTGTATACAAGTATGCATCATGCCTCCTGCAACTAGAGCGAATACTAACAAGGATGAGTATCCTGAAGTTAGTTTGAAAATTGATGATCTCAAGGAATTAATTACATCCATTGTTCGAAAAGAAACAAATGGACTACAAGCGCTCATTAATGAACTAAAGAATGAAGTTCAAATTCTTAAGGAAAGCAACATAGAGCTGATTGGTTTATTAACAAACAAAAATTGTCATATGAATATCAATGGAAGTAAAAATAATAAAACTCCGGTGTCGTCGGATCGAATAAAAACTGGTTCTGTTTCTTTTGCTAATACCGTAAAAAGCAGGGACACGTTGCAAGAAAATATCGTCGATCTAAGACCGGCGGTGGAGTCTGTACACGGAACAAACGCAAAAATTGCTCCTAAAGAAGATACTACTTTCAATAATAATAAATCGCAGTCCAGTGAAAAATGGACAACCGTCATGAAGACGAAAAAATCTAAAAAACTTAATGTAATAGTAGGTAGCAACAAAGAAAGCTCTACCGTAAAAGGAGTGGGTAAATTTTGTTATTTGCATGTTTACCGTTTGGCTCCAAATATGAAACCGGATGATATAGTAAACTTCCTAAAATCAATTAATATAAGTGATGTACAGTGTGAACAACTACATAGTAAATTTCCCGACATTTATTCGTCCTTTAAAGTGTCTGCACCTGCTAAATACTTGGAGGACTTGACTAAACCGGAAACTTGGCCCGTGGGAGTCTGCGTTAATCGTTTTTTCAGGCATCTACGCAAAAATCAACACGTGACGTAGCTCTCCTCCGTATCTTCCATCAAAATAGATGTCTAGAAACGGAACCCCGAGAGAAAACAAACCCAACCGAGTATAGTTTGTTTGAAACACACAAAACGCCTTCGAGTGAGACATGTATAGATAATAATGGTCGCATAAGACTTTTTCATCACAACATTAGATATATAAAAAACAAAGTCAGTGAACTGGAAGCTTTCATAATTGATAAGAGTGTAAATATACTGTGTATTACTGAACATGGGCTTAAAGAGCTGGAGATGTCCTCCCTTCATCTTCAGGGCTTCCAATTGGCTGCCGCATCGTGTAGAGTCCATCACAAGGGTGGAGGTTCAGCAATTTTATTGGACTTGCAATGTAATTTTAAGGTTTTACATGACATAGGAGCCCTGACTACGGAGATGTCTGTAGAACTATGTGGTGTATACATAAAAAAAATTAAACTTAATGTTTTGTCTGTTTATAGGTCCCCCTCGGGCGGGTTCGGCATCTTTCTGGATGCCATGCATAGCACCTTGACAGTCTTGGGGTGCGGTGAGAGGGTGGTCATTGTGGGCGATTTTAATGTTCACTTTGGTACTGATGATAGTGGGTGCCTTAGGGTCTGTGACCTACTCCAGTCATTTGGGTTTAAACAGATGGTGGAGGTGGCTACAAGAGGGAACAGTTGCCTTGACAACATTTTTGTCAACTTCGATGATGTTGGTTGCAGTGTGCACCAGTGTGATACGGCACTGTCTGACCACCTGGCACAAGTAATTGATCTTCCGGTCCCAGAGAAAATTGTAAATAAAAATGGACTTAGTGTTGTTTGTCGACCGATTACGGAAATGGGTAAGTTGGAGTTTTTCTCCCGTGTTGAGATGGTTGAGTGGAGTTTTATTGATAGGACTGATATTTCTGCAGATAGTAAGTTTTCTTTATTTCTGCAACGGATCTTAAGTGCATATGGGGATTCTTTTCCTGAAAAAAGATATTATAAGAGAAGCAACCAGAACAGAACAATAAGCTGGTTCAATGATGAATTACGGAACATGCGTGAGACATTGCGATTTCTCAGTGAACTCTATAGGAGACGGCCCGATCCTGGCCTGAGGACTCTGATTGGGTCTCATAAAGTAAACTATAAACACGCAATTAGAAATTCAAAAGTGAAGGTTAATGACAATCAGATAAGAAATTCTACTAATCCAATAAAATGTATGTGGGATATTATTAATGAGCAGAGAGGAATAGAGAGGAAGAATGTCACAGGATGCTGTGATATACAACCAAACGATTTCAATGACTATTTCGCAAATGCCCCACATGATATAATAAGCGGGATGGATCCATCTGGGGCAGATCCTGTCTCGCCAGATATGAGCATTGATCCCTCGTTGCACTTTCATTTTCGCCCAGTGACATTGAACGAGATGCGAGATACAATTGCCTCCTTGAAAAATAAAAAAAGTAGGGACACTTTCGGTTTAACTACTGACTTAATAAAACGTGTCAAAAATTTAATTATAAGCCCGCTGACTAAATTAGTGAATCTGTGTTTGGAAGAAAGTGTCTTTCCATAGAAGCTAAAGAACACAATAGTCATCCCTATTTTTAAGAAGGGTGATTATCATGACATCAGTAACTATCGTCCTATAGCTTTAATTTCCATTTTTTCAAAAATATTTGAGAAATGTCTAGCGAAACAAATTACAGATTTCTTCGAATTGAACCACATATTTTCAAACCGTCAGTTTGGGTTTAGGAAGGGTTTAAATATGGCGCTTGGTGTGCTGGACCTTGTCAGTGTTGCTTATCAGGCGTTTGAGGATGGAGAGTGTCTGGCGAGTGTTTTTTGTGACCTGAGTAAGGCTTTTGACTGTGTTTCGCATGGTATTCTCTTGCAAAAGCTGGGAAAGTATGGATTTGACGATGGAAGTGTTTCCATTATAGGAAGTTATCTGTCAGACAGGTATCAGCAAGTAAGGGTTGGAGGGGTGTTGTCTGAGAGGCGGGGATTGGACATGGGAGTACCCCAGGGCTCCGTTCTGGGGCCACTGCTTTTTCTGGTCTACATCAATGACCTTCCAGCCTGTGATCGAGAGTCCCACTTTACGCTCTTCGCCGATGACACCACTATTTCCAGGGTGGATAGGGGCTATTTTGAGGCTCGGGAGAGTGTGGAGAGGGCACAGTCTTTGGCTGGGCAATGGTTTAAATCGAATAAGCTATTTCTTAATAACAATAAAACACAAAAAATGATTTTTTCGACGAGGGATGTCCCGAAGGGGAGAAATGAAAAGAGTGTGGTTTTCCTCGGGGTGCATCTGGACCCGGGTCTCCGCTGGGTGGCTCACACCGAGGTACTGTGCGGTAGGCTCAGTTCGGGTGCTTTCCTTCTGAGGGGTTTGGCGGGTAATGTGTCTGGGTCTGTGCTGAGGAGTGCCTATTTTGCCCTGTGCCATTCACATATTATGTATGCTGTTTTGCTTTGGGGTCATTCTGCTGGAGCTGTGAGAGTATTCCGCATACAAAGAAGGGCAGTCAGAATAATTTCGGGTCTGTCATACCGAGCTGACTGTCGGCAGGCTTTTGTGGATCAGGGGATTTTGACCTTGCCCTCTGTGTTCATTCTTGAGAATCTTGTCTACGTAAAGAATCACATGTACGAGTACCCCGCACACAGTGACTTGCATTCGTATAGCACCAGACATAGTGGGGACCTAGCTACTGGCTGTTGGCGCCTGGAAAGATGTCGAAGTGGTCCGGGTTATTGGGCGGTTAAGTTTTTTAACAAGGTGTCACCTCATCTGAGGTCTCAACCTCTAAGAAGTTTTAAAAACATATTAAAAGACTTTCTCCTTGGTAGGGCTTTTTATAGCATGGAGGAATTTTTAACGTGTAGGTAATGATGTACCGTAGCTGAATGTTTGTTAATGTCTAAATTCTTAACATTAATTATTCTTATTATTATTATTGTTTTTTGACTTGTGTAAGTATAACATTATACATGGCACCAATAAATGAATATGAATATGAATATGAATATACAAAATGTATCGGGAGAAGTAAATATTCAACGTACTCTAAAAAGTAAGTAAGAAATATAAATAACAAGCCCTGTTAGGATACAATACGCCGGTGATATGTTCTAAATGTTAATAAGCAAGCATGGACAATTTGTGGCAACAAAGCATAATATTATTCACATCATGCAACGGATGTGTACAATAATACAAAATATTCATTTTTCTTATTAACAAGAATCTATATTTTTATTTATAAAAGGAAGTGTTTCTGTGCGTCTGTGCATCTGTGCGTCTGTGCGATGTCCAGACGTATCCATCGCATTTACAGCCGTGAAATTTGACACACAAGTACACCTCACAGATTGAGAGCTGACCGGTGAGATGCCCTTCCCACAAGATGCGCAGTGAATTCTTATAATATTAGGATAAGCAACAAATGTTATCATTTCCTTTTTCCGAATACTTTCTCTGTCTCACACTGATCTATAAGACTCCGCCCAGCGGCCAGGACTCGGTCTGTGTACTGTAGTCGCAATCGTGACTCAACACACCTTTAAACCCGAATTTTAAAATTTAATCTAGAACATTTTTTATTTAATTTTTTGTGTTATATTAGATAGTTCGAGAACATACATAATAATAAACATTACAAGGGCAACGCCGTGCGGGTAATATACAAAATTAATAGGAAACCGCAACATTGTATGTACTATATATACATTTCTTCACCATCGACTTCCAGTAGGAGCAATTGTTCAATACAATATTAAAAATGCAGTCGTACAGCTTAACTAGCTTTAAATAGATTATTTTACTACACCTGGCTATTTAGCTATTTAGCAGGCAAAATCCGGATATGGGAATGGAAATAAATACAAATAAAAATAAAATGTTGATCATTAATCATAATCAAGTGACCTAACATCGAAATCAGGGGAACAAAAATCATGTGAAGTAGATTTACTGAAAGTATCAGCAATTATAATATGTATTCCTAGGAATAAGTACCATAATGACGAATGGAAAGAATTATTTTTAATTAGCAAGAACAAAAAACTAACAATATGTGTTGTGCCATGAAATAACCAATACAAAGTAAACGACAGCAAATTGAAATACATATGTGGTGCAGTGGATTATACAGGTTCCCCACCGAAAACGAAGCAGATTGAATATCTCGAAGGAGAAAACTTTTTTGAAAAAACGCAAAAACAGGTCGATTTTTGATCCAAGGGGGACACCCTTCCATCATATCTTCAACTGTGATACGTCATTCCCCTCCCCTCCATCACTCTAACCATTACAAATTAAATAGGGAAAGTACTAAATACGATACATCATTGAAAAGGTAATTGTACGGAGAATTCAGTAAAGTGATTTTTGGTTGCGCTATTTTTGATTTTAGTGCCCTCTAGGCGGAGAAAAACCGGTCACGTATTCCACAATGTGACACATCATTTCAAAGCTAATTTTATTAGCAATTTAATGCACAATTGAAAAAAATTTAACTAACTGAAAAACCTTGCAGAGCTCTAATATTAGAAACTACGAACTTATTAGTTTACAAAACACGCTGACAGTCTGTACTTGACAATGATGACAAATAAATGTCAAAAATATTACGTATTTAGTTGCTAATAAAATTATCTTTGAAATGTGTCACATTGTGGAATACGTAACCGTTATTTTCCCGCTAGGGGCCGCTAAAATCAAAAATAGCGCAACCAACAATCACTTTGCTGAATTCTCCGTACAATTACCTTTCCAATGATGTATCGTATTTAGTACTTTCCCTATTTAAATTGTAATGGTTAGAGTGATGGAGGGGAGGGGAATGACGTATCACAGTTGAAGATATGATGGAAGGGTGTCCCCTTGGATCAAAAATCGACCTGTTTTTGAATATCTCCTTCGAGATATTCAATCTGTTTCGTTTTCGGTGGGGCAGCCTGTATGTACCACAGAGATCTCACAACAAAAATTAACAGTTACCTATTGACACGAGTATTTAAGAAAGTTGTGGATGAACAAAATTAGACAAATTAATAAAACGTTCAAGCAATCAATATATTCGAAGTAAGGGCATGGATTAGGACAACAGACAAGCAGATTTGTTATAGGAAGAAAGTATACTTAGATGTAAACACCACATGACTTTCTTATACGTACATATATGGAGTCTGACCTTTACTTTCTTATACCGTAGTCCATAGGTTCCCAAAGTGGGCGATAACGCCCCCTTGTGGGCGCTGCAGGTCTAAAGGGGGGCGGTAAGAGACCCAGAAAAAAAATGGGGGCGTTGTGTAAAGGCTTAGGGGGCGATTTGTAATTTCATCTAGAATCTAGGAGGACTCTTAGACACCGACTGAGCTCTCGACTCTCGACTAGGGATGGGCGATAAACATCGATGTTCATTGAACATCGATATTTTAGGATCGATGTTCGATGTTTTTGCATCGATGTTTGCAATTTAGATTTATCGATAAACTATCGATGTTAGAAGAAATATAGTGAACATCGAACTTTTAAGCTTGACAAAATGTATTTGCACTAATCACAAAATAAAACAGCGTCCTCTGTTGACAAATACAAAAATGTTTCCAAATTAACAGCTCACATACAGGCTACGAGGATGTAAAATTGTCTACGAATAAAAGAAGTATTTAAATTACACAGTGCTATATCATATAAATTCGAATATTTCATTTTAGGCTCTTTTAAATATTACTCAGTATAAATATTTAAATAATATATAATTAAATACATAAATTTATAGTACTTTTAATGTGCAGAATAAAAGTTAAATTATGTATGCATGCAGAATAAGTGAAGGAGGTAAACGTATTTTCATAGAAAAAGAAGGGAGATAGACATTACCGATGTATACTTCTTCGGGAAATTCCCTAGTGCGTACAATCATACACGACGATACACGTATTAAATGCAAGATGACACATCAGAAATATAAAACCATATCCATATGTATCTCGGTATTTGCCAGCGTAGTCAAAAAAAAATGCAAGACTATAAAATCCCAAATAAAAATCGTTCTCTTAAAAAGCTTTGATACACGTAAATGTATATATTTTTTAAGTATCAGACGATTTAAGTCATGTGGTTGTTTCATGCGTAATTGCATAATATTGTTTTTTTATATAGTTTTTTTTGAGTAGTTTCTAAAGTTAACTACATATTATAAATGTATATATTTCTTTTATTATTTTTTTTGAATAGTGATATCTTTTATATCATTTTGTTAAGGACGTAAATTAATTAAGTTATAATAAAGTTTTTGTTAAACTGCCAAAAAATAAATCTATAAATATAATTATCGATGTTTAAAAACATCGATGTTTGGTAGTCGATATTTTGCAACCATCGATGTTGATCAACGATGTTAACATCGATGTTTGATATCGATGTTTACCCACCGATGTCCCATCCCTACTCTCGACTACAGCTTGTGAACATCAACTAATATTAATTAAGAGATTGCTCAAACCAACTCGGTTCGATATTTCTCTCCGAGTAGTTCATATATCTGTCCTGTTTTATTGAATAAATAAAATAAAAAACATATCAATCGGTCGCTCCGTTTCGAAACGAAAAGAGACACAAACAAACAAATAAAAAGGCAACTGTATCAATCGGCTGGTTCATAGAATACTTGTTCTTACTTGTTGAGTACGATTGAGCGTCGAATGAGATAAACGAGTTTATGCATGTTTGTCTTATTCCTGTCGGTGCGTGCTGCTTATGCAATCCTATATAAACAACGTAATATTTATTTTATTTTCATTTGCGGTTTCGCGCGTAATAGATAAGCAGTACTTAAGTTCAACACTTATACTTACGTATTTCTCAAAACAAAACAATGTCGGAAGTAAAAAAGAAGAGACGGCAATACTGTGCGGAATATATTAAATTCGGATTCATTGAAAATCCTACAAACCCATCGTCGCCTTTGTGCCTTCTATGCCTAAAAACATTTTCGAATGAAGCAATGAAGCCTTCAAGACTTCAAGATCATTTGAATAAAATGCATCCAGATAAGAAAGACAAGAATGTAGCATATTTTCAAGACCTAGAGAAGAAGCATAATACTCGGCCAAGTGTAGCAAAACTCTTTTCGGCGGCTGCTAAGCAAGATGACGACGGACTTCGAGCTTCGTACAACATCTCTTTGTTAATTGCTCACAAAGGCAAACCACACAACATCGAAGAAGTGTTAATTTTGCCAGCAATAAAGGAAGTAATAACTACTGTGCTTCATAAACCGGCCGCAGATATTATCGGAAAAATTCCTTTGAGTAATAATTCTGTGCAAAGACGAATTGATGAAATGGCCGGAAACATAGAAGAATCATTGTGCAATCATCTGAGGACTAGTCAATTCTCAATTCAGCTCGATGAGTCCACTTTACCAACTAATGAAGCATTGTTGCTGTCTTACGTGAGGTTTATTAAAGATGAGAAAATATGTGAAGAACTATTGTTTGCTAGAAATTTAGAGACCGATACAAAAGGCGAAACCATATTCAATACATTGGAAAAGTTTTGTGATGAGAAAGAGATTCCCTTGAAAAATATTATATCAGTTGCTACGGATGGCGCTCCGGCTATGACAGGGTGCCATAAAGGCTTCATAGCGTACGTAAAAAATAAAATTCCAGATGTCCTTGCTGTACATTGCGTTATTCATAGACAACATTTGGTTGCTAGAAATTTAAGTGAACGACTATTTCAATCACTGCAATATGTCATCAAAGCAGTCAATAAAATCCGTAACTGCTCTTTGAATGATAGATTATTTCATCAGCTTTGTGTTACTAATGACGAAGATTTCAACCGTTTGTTGTTTCATACCGAAGTTCGTTGGCTATCAAGAGGCAATTGTCTGACTCGATTTTACAACCTGTTTGACTCTGTGATAGAGTTTTTGGAAACTAAAGATACAGAATTGCGCAACAAGCTCATTACATCAAAAAATGATATAGCTTACATGACAGACCTGTATAAATTGTTCAACAACATGAATCTCCAACTGCAAGGCGATGAACTAAATTTAATTAAAACAAAAAATGTCGTTGCTGCTTTCGCAGCCAAACTGCTTCTACACAAAAAGAATATGGGCAGACGTGAGTTTCATAATTTTCCGAATTTATCAGTATCCTGCAGTAACGACGACTTGTTTGCCTACTGCCAACATTTGGAAAAGCTCCACATTGACTTCACCGAACGATACCAGGATATTTTGAACTTGGAAATACCAGACTGGGTGTTGGATCCGTTTTCAAATGTCAACACAGCAATATCACCACATCTGGAAGAAGAGAAGTTCAAAAATGGCTACCAAGAATTTTGGCTACAAAAACCGATCCCGCAATTGTACCCTGGATTGTGGTCAATCATTCAACGATTCTTGATAGCATTCCCATCGTCATATTTGTGTGAACGTGGATTTAGTGCTGTAGCAACGCTGCTTACTAAAAAGAGAAATCGTTTGCATGTTACCGAACGTGGTGACTTGCGGCTGTTCTTGAGTAAATTGGAACCTGATATCAACAAACTTATTAAACAGCATCAGATTCATCCTTCACATTAGTTTTTATATTAGAATCGATTATGTTTGTTTTATTTTGAATTTTGAATAAAAGATACTTTGTCTGAATACTATAAAGTTGCGTTTCAATAATCATTCTCATTGGCAGGTGTAGCCCGTAAAAGTTAACTTGAGACCTGAGCGCCGTTGTGTACTACCTACTACGCTCAGGTCTCAAGTTAACTCATTCATTCTAAACGAGACTTTTACTATAACCCATAGTAAAAGTCTCGTTTAGAATGAATGTTTAATCTCCGCTAATATAGCTCACAATAATTAATTTAATTTGAAGTTATAGTGGTTTTTGAGTAGGTGAAAAAATGGGGGCGCTAAAAAATAATTTATTCTTAAAGTGGGCAGTAGGCAAAATAAGTTTGGGAACCACTGCCGTAGTCTCTCTCCCTCTCTCTCTCTCTCTCTGTGTGTGTGTGTGTGTGTGTGTATGTGTAACCACGATAGCGGTCAAACGGTTATGTGGCTATCAATTCCAAAATTCAAATTTACTATAGTCCGTCTCAACCTTATTATGCAGTACAGGTCTTATGGGAATTGATTTCATGGTTGCCAAATCGTCTCATTGTATAATGTCGTTACAGTTCCGGTTCAATATCTGACATTTTTTGTAATCAAAACATAACCTATACGACTGTTTGTCATTCAATTGATGCATACGATACTGCATACAAAAAGTTAATAGTAATTTGAAACACTAAAAGGGGAGAATATATGGGAAGATGGATTAGTTAAAATATTTGTAATAATATAATCCTTTGGGATTGTTCTGTAAAAAATTATTTAAAATCTAACTGAATATAAGCCAGAGTAACTGAATTAATATTTCAAAGAAACACTTAAGGTATACAATTTTCTTCGTTATTGAATATTGACATCTTAATCAACTATCCACTATAAATTCAGACCAAGACAAAGTTAATCACAAGTTTATTTTTCATAAAAAATCTTTTCTATTTATAAAAACAACTTAAATAATACATATTTATGAAAAGAATAACAATAACCACACACAACATGTACTTTTATTTTTTAATATGTTACATGACTTATATAGTCTTATTGAATATTAATATGTTAACCTACATTGCGTTATATACATTTAAAGACACAAATTCCTCACAAATTCATTTTGTAAAAACATATTTTCCCATTTATAAGAACAAGTTAATAATACATGATAACATTTATGAAAAAACTAACCATGACCATACAAAGGGTAGTTACACATATTGTTTTATTTTTCTTCATCACTTAAAGAATCTTGATCTGATGATGAATGTGTGACCTTAATTATAAACTCTTCAACATCGTCTTGCAAGTTGGCAAGGTGGCCAGTGTAATTCCGCCAGTTGTTCACTGTTACATTCTGATAACACTTCACAATTAATTGTTCAATATCTCTTTGTTTGAATATCGTATTGTGCATTTCAACGTAGTGCTTAACTTGTGCCCACACCATTTCAATTGGGTTTAATTCACAATGATAAGGTGAAAGCCGAAGAACATAATGCCCTTTATTCTTTGCAAATTCATTAATTTTGTTTCTCTCATACTGAGACCTAACCTCTGACACACAAGCCAGTAAATCTCTTTTTAACATGTAATTATCAAGTGGAATATTCTTCTCAGTGAGCCATTCAATAATTTGGTCTTCTCCGTGCTACTGCTGGAAACTTTTCTAATTTACTCGTGTGATATGAGGCATTATCGAGACCAACAACAGAGTTCTCTAGTATATTTGGAAGCAATTTATTCTTGAACCAATCTCCATATGTATCGGCATCCATCTCGCTATGAACATCAGCAGTATTTTTCTTACAAAGAAATGTACATTCAGCACCAATAACAAAACCTTGCTCGCCTCCAGCATGAATTAATGGAAATCGAGGCCCAAGACCACTTGGTGCTGAGTCCTTACGTAAAAGCTTGTCGACTGCTTTGAACAGTAACGTCAGTCCACTTTTTATTTACTGAGTGTCCTGCATTCACTCATGATTCATCAGTATATATTATAGTTCTACCTAAAAATACAACAATCACAATCAAACACAAGCAAATAATAAATTGCGTAATGAACATAAAAGTATAACAAATTAAATGATAAACTATACCTTCGTCTCAGAATTTTCTCATGTCTCGTGAGTATTTATGTCTCCACCTAATGATGTCATCTCTTTCAATAAGAATACTCTTTCATCCCACTTTTTAAAATTCAAAACTCATATCATGTAGCAATCTGTAAACATTATATGTATATGTATATAGGTTATCAGGTTAATCAGAATTATAGATCTAGGTATGCATACTTACTTTTAAATGCTTGAAAAAGATAATATGCTAAAACGAACGATTTAACAGAAATTATATATAGATAAATTAAAGACAATATAAAAGTTTACACACTACGGTAAAAACTGACAATTGACAGCAACGATTACTCACATATTACTCATATACCCATCATATACTTTGCATAATAGAACTTGCAACAAGGCAACCGGATATAAAGATGTCGTTATTAAGAGACTACTAAAGATAATAAGAGATGCAATATCCCTATTAAACCTGTACTGCATAATAAGGTTGAGACGGAGTATAGTATAATTGTTAACTCTTGAGATCAGATTAGATTTTCAGTAAAATCGGTAGACCGGAAGTAGTACTTCATTGAAAATTTTTTAATAAAATCTTTTCTAATGCAGATTTTTCAAAACGGAAAAAGTGAAATTTGACGGACATGTTTTAATATAATTATGTAAAATTCCAACCGTCTACACTAAAAATTGACGATTTGCTCAAGAAGGTCACCTTTTTATTTTATGCAAATTTTGCACTTTTTGGCACTTTGGTTTCGTGAACGCTCATTTGACCCATATTCCTAGACTCGCCCCAGCGAGATGGGGTTCTCTTATGCGTACACTCCCTTGATCGGGCGCGGACAGTTATTTAGCTGCTTTTTGACTACAAAGTTTCCATTAAACGGGCAGATATGTATTTAAATACATTTATTACCGCATGATATCTGGCAAAACCATTAGCGCAAATCAAGAAAATGTTGAAGCTTTCATAAACAGGTTGCCGTTAATAATTAAAGGGTACAAACCCTGCGGTGTTTATAATTTGGATGAAACAGGGTTATTTTTTCGGGCACAACAAACAAAGACGATGGCATTACGAGGTGAAAAATATGTGGGTCGCTAGTTATCGAAAGAAAGGTTAACTATAATGCACTGTGTGAATATGGCAGGGGAGAAAAAAAACTGATGATCGGAAAATAAGCACGTTCTCGCGCATTTAGAAATCTTAACTTTACACTTCTTCCAGTCCAATGGTATTCAAATAACAAGGCTTGGATGACAAATTCTATTATGACAGAGTGGTTGCGTGAATTTAATCGGAAAATGATTGATAAAAACAGAAAAGTTTTATTATTTTGGACAATGCAGCTGCTTATCCTAAGCACGTACAGTTGCAAAATGTTAAACGCGTTTTCTTACTAGCAAATACGGCAGCTTAATGCCAACCGCTAAATCAAGGCATTATAAAAATGTTCAAAACTTGGTGCCGACATTTAATACTAAAACGCAGTTTGAGAGTTCTGATTCGGGACATAATTTAACCAATTCTATTAGCGTATTAGATGCGGTTTATTTTATTAAAAAAGCATGGGATGATGTCTTATCTGATACTATTCAAAATTGTTTCAAGAAAACAGGATTTCCAGAAATAAATGAGGGGTTTGAAAGTGATCAATTTGATCGTCAAGATAAAATTCCTTTATCTAAAGTGACTCAAATTTATAAATATTGACGCCAATTTGTATACAGAAGACGATAATCCAGATCATATTTTGCCCGATAATTTAGAAAACGAAAGTCAAAATAGTGATGATGAAAAACATGAAATAGAAATTCCTAGAACTGATGATTATGAGAAAAGAATAGTATCGTACAAAGATTGTCTACTGGAAATAATAAAACTAAAACAATTTTGTTTTGGAGAAGATGAGCCTTTGGTATGCTTCATTATATTCAAACTTTCATTTTAGACTATTTTGTTAGATAGTACATATTGCAGTGATCTTGAATAAATAATAATATGTAAATAAATAAGTATAATCAAGATCACTTTAAGTTTTATTTAAATTAATTTTTACTTTATTCATATTTACCATGATATGTATAAATATTCACTATATTGATAATTTACGAAAACTTTATTTTTATTTAAGTAAAACAGTAAAAGAATCTTAATAAATTTTTATAAGGTTATAATTTTAAGACATATTAAATGGTACGGATAAAGGATCGAGCAGGTGTTTCTCGCACAAACACGTCTGGCTTTGGCAGGGATCGACCGGGTGGACCGGCACAAAAAGTATTGTTTATCAGGTGCATGGCTGAGTCATAAACTTATAGACGAATTTATATTCGCATGTTTGTTTACCTTTTTCAAGGATTATTAATACGCTGTTTCCTCATGCAACCGATAAGAGCAGCACCGTCGACATACAATTTTGGAGGTGGATTCGTGTTTAACGAAAGTTGCCGTACGTTTTTGTAAGGAAATTTACGAATAAAAGTGCGGACGGATAAAATTTCGGGGATTGCTGGTGAAAACCGCAATATTAGCAAGTCTAAAAGTAGGTGAAAACCACTTCCTCCCTCTTCTTTAATAGGATTATTTTAAAATCCGGACTTAGAATAATTTTTGAGATTTTCAATACTTATAAAATTTTTACAAGATTCTACACTTATAGTAATTTTATATTTTAACATGCAGCGCGTATTACATAAGAATGTCTAGATGTATTTGAATAACTACCTATGTATGAAATACTTTTATTTATGAACTCGGTTTTGAATTTATTTAATTTCATTTTATTTTCTTCTTTCTAGAGAGTTTTGTTTTGCATGTAGGGTACTATGCCGTACGTTATGACAAAACCTTCTAGCATTTGTAATGATAACTTTGAATAGCATAATCATTTTCTTTTCCGTATAATTTATTTTTCTTTTAAATTTATTCATCCTACAAAGGATATTTGAAATTAATAATTTTGTTTTATGTGTATATAGGTTATATATTAAGTAAATAAAATTTTCATTGAGAATTATGGAAGAGCTTAATACGATGTATGAAGAGTTAAGGTGATTAAACAATATTTGTTATAAATGTGTGTATAGTGGCGTCTCAAAGTTCTTTATTTGTAGTGGTGTTTTTGTATTGGAATTTCGTGAAAAAGGTAAAGTTTATTTTCTTTTAATGTATATATATTATTTCTTTTGATATGAGAATTAAGTATGTTTTGTTGTATTTGGGTGTTCAATATTAACGTGTTGAATAATACATCAGGGATGTGTGAAAAGAATTATGTCATTATTTAATTCATAGCATGGAGTCCTGGTGAATTTGAAATACACGAATTGGTCTTGGTGGTACTGCGTTTGGGAGCGAGAAAAGGCACCAGGCAGAACTAATCAGGGCTGAGTTAATTTATTGAATACGTAGATACATTATTTTATTTCATTTTATTTATTTAATTTAAAATTTATATATATTCCTTAAGGAATGTGCGCATGGTGATGTATGTTCGGGTTGCGTCCGACGAGCTGAAAATGACATGCTCGTAGGGTGGAACTTTGGGATACTCATCTGTGTGAATTTGTTATCTGATGGTACTGTGTTGGGAGCGAGAAAAGGCGCCGGACAGGACTAATTAGGGCAAAGCCATTTCCTTAATGTCTATATTTTTGTTAGCAAACAGTAGACCGTACAAATTTTATTTTATTTATATTCCAGTACAATTCATCATGGTTAATTTATTTTAAAATTTTTGATTGTTTACATGTATCTATGACAAATATTAATAATAATAATCACGTTCACATTTTAGGTATAAGCTTGCACGACATGATGATTTCATTTATTCTTTATTTCTTGTAGTATTTTATTGATTATGATGTATAAATTTGGGATTATGACTGAATGTTGATTTCTGATGTGTAAATATTTGTAGATTAAAACTTTTGAATTCATTTAAGATTATTTTATTTTAATAAATTAGATGTTAAGATTTATTTTGTATTTTATTTCTTTACCTGACCTGGAGATGATTAAAGAGAAGGAGAATCAAGTCATATTTTCTGCCCCTGAGAGAACTATTTATCTTCAAACTGAGCTAGTTACATGTAGAATGTTTTGCTTAACCTACTTTTCAGCAGAAAGTTCACCGTATCGTAGTCTAGCATAAGGCCTAGCACTAGGATGCGTGCTTGACTCTCGGTTACGCATTAATTAAGTAAACTAAATTCATTTTATTTATATATAAATTTGAAAGAGTCACAGCATATATATGGACGCTAGCCAACGTGGGGCCATGATACATTTACATTTATATATATCATTTATTAACACTTTCTATAACATATATATGGCGACCAACGTAGTGGGGCAAAGCTTCTACATTTTAAACTATTTAGATAAAAATTAATTGATTATTTAATATTCGAGTAGCTGTGTAATTAAAGGGAGGTATTTTCACCTCTAAGTGCATTTGAATAATTAATAAATATAATTCACAAATAAAATTTTGTCAAGTTTTGATTTATTTTTCTCCACAAATAAGTCTCTTTAAGTGCCAGGACAGATAAAGTAAATATGTCTGAGTATAAAGGTGAGGGTGAAAATCCTGAAAGTGGTATGGATACCAAATATTTATTTGAAACGTACAGGGAACCACAAGGCATTTCCTCTGTGACAGATTCAGAGAAGACGCTACCTCTTGATGAGGATGAAAATGTAACTGAAAATGTAAAAATTGAAACGAAAGAAATGCCAGGTGGAGACAGATTTGATTTTCTATTTGAAAAACTTTTCTGTAAGTTGGAAAGTGACAAGATAGAGATGAATAAAAAGTTTGATGAGAATAAAACTGAAATGAATAAGAAGTTTGATGAGAATAAAACTGAAATGAATAAGAAGTTTGATGAGAAGTTTAAAGAAAATAAAGAAGAGATGAAAAGGAACAAAAGGGAAATGGATAAGAAATTAGACGAAAACAAAGCTGAGATGAAAGAAGAGATGAATAGAAATAAAATAGAGATACAAACTGTGGTAAAGTCGATGAATGAGAAGATTGATGAAAGGATTAAAGCCTGTAGAATGGAGATGTCAGCAATGAATGAGAAATTAAAAGAAGATGTGAAACAAAGCATGACACAGATCAATGAAAAAATTGAAGCAAATGAAAAGAAGTGCAAGGATAGCAGTAATTTTTTAATAGATGAAATGAATCAGAGGGCCGGTGTAGCAAGAGAAAATTTTAGACTGATAGAAGAAAGGATTGGAGGACAAGATGAAAAAATACAATCCTTGGATCTGAATTTAACAAATAAATTTGAGGACTGTAGGGTTAAATATGGTGCATGCACAGACTCTCTTTTAAAGCTACAGGATATGACATTAAATTGTCAAGATACAATTAAGAATTTGAAAACGAGAGTTGAACAAGGTACAATTACACCTTGTGTTGTACCACAACAGATATCAATTGGTACGGAAAATATACCAAAATTTTCTGGGTATAATAAAGACAACCCAATGGCATTTCTTAAAACCATTAAGACATATATTCGTGGTATCAATGATGATATGTCAAAATTACATTTCATGAGGGGGTGTTTTAGAGATTATGCATTATTATGGTATGATATGGTAATTGATGAGGTACAGACGTACGAAGAATTAGAGAATATGTTTATTAGGCAGTACTGGGGACAAACTCAGCAAAGACGCATTAGACATGACCTTACCTTTGGAAAATATCGTCCTATTACGTCTAGAGAGAATTATGTCATTCGGAAATACTCTTTCTTGAAACATATACAACCTATGATCCAGGAGTGTGACATTGTTACCCAATTGGCTAATCACTTCGAGCATGAGGTAGTACAAGCAGTTGCTTTACAGGGTATAGACACCGTTGAGCAACTCTTGGAGTTGGTAAAGCGTCTGGACGACGTGGAAGATAGGAGTGTACCTCAGAATAAGAATGGGTATAAAACAGGTAACAATGGTAACTATCATAATCCTCAGCAAAGATATAATGGTAATAACCAACAAAGAAACAATGGTAATCGGTATCAGAATAATAGTTACCAGGGAGGAAGGGTGGAGAATGGTAACAACAAGAATATGAGTAATAGTAATAGTAGTAATGGTAATGATAATAATTGGAGACAGGAGGGTCATGTAGGAAGGAAATATGGGAAAAATGAAACAGAAGATAATCGAGGATTTAATAACGTAATTATAAGAAATAAAGAAAATAAAACAGAAGCTGTAATGAAAGATGCGCCAAGAGGAGCAATAAAGAAGGACCTGGATTTTTGGTAGGTCCAACCAAAGGGAGAAAGAAGAAACAACGAAGCAAGAGAAACGTCGTAGATTTAAGTAAAATAACCACTGAATTTCCACTGGTAGATGTTAAAGTAGGGGATGTATATGGTGTAGCTGTAATAGATAGTGAATTAGAATTGTCACTTTTAGATGGGGGATTATTTGATAAAAGGTTTGAAAAATTAGGTTTTTACAAGCAAGATAATGTATTTTGTATAAATTTAGAGATGGGTGATGTAGAACTTGTAACACAATTTATTGTTACACCAAGATTAAAATATTGCTGCGTACTTGGGATGGATTTTTTGAGTCTATATACATCAAAATTGGAAAGGGAAAATAGAACCTTCCACAATAGTAAAGTAAACATGTCTTGGGACAAAGGTGCTCAAGATGATAAAATATTAGTTAATAATTCAATCATTGATAACTTTCATAGGGACCTCACTTTAAAAATAAATAATGATAGTTTGATTGTCAAGGATAAAGGTTCACACCATGTGGATGATCTTCAAAAAGAAGAGTCCATGTTTGCCACGGGTGACATAAATAATAAATGTACACACCATGTGGAGGGTCTTCAAAAGAAAGACGCCACGAAATATATGGGTGACATAATAAATAAATGTTCACACCGGGAAATAAATATGGGTGACAAAAATTTGATTTGCAACAAACAGAATAATAATGATAATGTGAGTGATCCTTTGACAAAAGATGTTAAATTATTTAATGGTAATATAGATTTAACAGTAGGCTATATAAGTTGTATTAAAACAGAAACGACTCATCCATTTTCCCAGTACAAAGTAAGTATCAGGTTTAAAATTAAAAATTTGTTAAAAGATGAAATTATTGAAAATTTAGTATATAATTTAATGAACCCCATCACAGTAGTAATTAAGGAATATTTAGATTATTTAGAAAACATTGAGAATAATAAATTAAGTTTATGTTTATTTCAATCAATAAAACAACAGCTACAACTCCCCAAATTAATAGAAACATTATTGTTAATAAGTACTAATGCAAAGTGGTTTGTAAACGTTAATTCTCTTTGGTTGGTACAGCTATATAAATGTTTCATGAAATTATATCCAATAGTGGTAAATTTATTAGTGAATTTAAATAAAATTGTTCATAAGGAACAAAATATTTTACATTATGGGTATGTAAAGCCCGTACAGCACATATTAAACCCACATGATGAAAATGTGTCACATCATGTGAATGATAAAATGATTTTACAAGAGGGTGTGAAATTTATATGGACCCATGCGAGAATAGAGGTTTTGGATGCAGTTGAAAAGTACCCACAGCCCAGATACTTAAAAATGTTAAGAAGTTTTCCCAAAATAGTGGACTACAATTGCCACTTCATTTTAAGGGAACTCGATGATGCAATTACAATATTTGTAATACCTATGAAAGGTGTAAAATTTAAAGAATTTAAGTACACTTTTGTATATATAGTTATAAGTAGTTTAATTAATTTAGGTGTTTTAAATGTCATTTGTTTAAACTTTCTCGTCATGAAAGGAGTAAAGTTTAAAATAAACTCCAAGAGTTTTGCATATTTACTTCTGACTTGTATATAGATAGAATGCGCATATTATAGGGAAATTTCATGTCTCTATGCTTTATATCAATAATATTGTAAATAATCTATAAGTATATTAACTGGTATTTATGGGAAATCTTGAATTTATACCATTGGCATTAGCGATTCTCGCTTATAAATCGCAGATATTCCCATAGGGATATTTATGCAGTGATCTTGAATAAATAATAATATGTAAATAAATAAGTATAATCAAGATCACTTTAAGTTTTATTTAAATTAATTTTTACTTTATTCATATTTACCATGATATGTATAAATATTCACTATATTGATAATTTACGAAAACTTTATTTTTATTTAAGTAAAACAGTAAAAGAATCTTAATAAATTTTTATAAGGTTATAATTTTAAGACATATTAAATGGTACGGATAAAGGATCGAGCAGGTGTTTCTCGCACAAACACGTCTGGCTTTGGCAGGGATCGACCGGGTGGACCGGCACAAAAAGTATTGTTTATCAGGTGCATGGCTGAGTCATAAACGTATAGACGAATTTATATTCGCATGTTTGTTTACCTTTTTCAAGGATTATTAATACGCTGTTTCCTCATGCAACCGATAAGAGCAGCACCGTCGACATACAATTTTGGAGGTGGATTCGTGTTTAACGAAAGTTGCCGTACGTTTTTGTAAGGAAATTTACGAATAAAAGTGCGGACGGATAAAATTTCGGGGATTGCTGGTGAAAACCGCAATATTAGCAAGTCTAAAAGTAGGTGAAAACCACTTCCTCCCTCTTCTTTAATAGGATTATTTTAAAATCCGGACTTAGAATAATTTTTGAGATTTTCAATACTTATAAAATTTTTACAAGATTCTACACTTATAGTAATTTTATATTTTAACATGCAGCGCGTATTACATAAGAATGTCTAGATGTATTTGAATAACTACCTATGTATGAAATACTTTTATTTATGAACTCGGTTTTGAATTTATTTAATTTCATTTTATTTTCTTCTTTCTAGAGAGTTTTGTTTTGCATGTAGGGTACTATGCCGTACGTTATGACAAAACCTTCTAGCATTTGTAATGATAACTTTGAATAGCATAATCATTTTCTTTTCCGTATAATTTATTTTTCTTTTAAATTTATTCATCCTACAAAGGATATTTGAAATTAATAATTTTGTTTTATGTGTATATAGGTTATATATTAAGTAAATAAAATTTTCATTGAGAATTATGGAAGAGTTTAATACGATGTATGAAGAGTTAAGGTGATTAAACAATATTTGTTATAAATGTGTGTATAGTGGCGTCTCAAAGTTCTTTATTTGTAGTGGTGTTTTTGTATTGGAATTTCGTGAAAAAGGTAAAGTTTATTTTCTTTTAATGTATATATATTATTTCTTTTGATATGAGAATTAAGTATGTTTTGTTGTATTTGGGTGTTCAATATTAACGTGTTGAATAATACATCAGGGATGTGTGAAATGAATTATGTCATTATTTAATTCATAGCATGGAGTCCTGGTGAATTTGAAATACACGAATTGGTCTTGGTGGTACTGCGTTTGGGAGCGAGAAAAGGCACCAGGCAGAACTAATCAGGGCTGAGTTAATTTATTGAATAC